>OY757916.1:114741355-114803855 GCA_963585895.1 Sepioteuthis lessoniana
TCGTTAAATAACATGGTATGTATTAATATTCTTTTCTATGTGAGAGGGATATGGAATAAAGAAAAAAAACCGTAAAACAATTATTCATAGAAAGATTTGTAAGAGATAAAGAAATCGTATATATATATATATATATATATAATATATATATATATATATATATATATATATATATACGTATACATATATACATTTATATATATATATATATATATACATAGATAGATAGATAGATAGATCCTACACACACACACACACACACACATATATATATAGAGATAGATAGATAGATAGATAGATAGATAGATCCTAGACATACCCATTATACGTTTACGCAAACACACAAACACAGAAGTGTATTTATATGTTGTTTTTGAGAACGAGAAACTGTATGTTTTTTCTATGTTTTTTTTTAATTTTTAAAATTCACTTTGATATGTCTCAAGAAGAAAGTTATGAACGACACATTGGAACCCGAAAAATTCGGTCTGATTATATCTAAAGATAAAAAAAAACAACATGAAAACGAAACTATAAAAGTGTGTTTCGCAATTTTCATGTTCCATTCTGTAATGATGATGGATGATTTTCGAGTACAACCCAAGATTAATTTAAATAATGTTTCATTATTTCACATGAATCATTCAAAAATCACAAAATGTAATCAAAAGGCATGAATATAAACATAAACTGTGAGCTAATTTAGGATCTGCTGCATATTCATATATTAGGTAAAATAATTTCAATACTATAAAGTTTAATAATGGATATTATCTGATAATGTTGGTTTGATTGTATAATGTTCGATTTGAAGTAACAGAATCATAATATATTTGTTTGAAAGAAAATTGCCATTACTAAATTCTTTTAGATTTATTTATGTTGTGCTCGATGAGTGAGATAATATGAGGGTGGTCTCAAAAGTTCATAGGCCGAAAATATCATAACGACGTCATACTGTTACTTAATAGATTGGGGAGATCTGTTTTTGACATGTAGTGTAATCTTATATTTAAGTCCTGAGTTGTAAAAGCGCCGGGAAAAAAAATCGCCTGATTAACAGCCTTTGAACTCGAGGTCAGTTATAGACTTCGACTTTCTTTGGATAGTTGCAATCAGTTGATCAGAACGGTTGCAGATTGGAAGTAAGTTTATGAGAAATGCTCAACACGAGCAATTGAATTTCTCCAACGATACACTTATCACTAATTCCTCGTTTAGCCAGATATGTGGTGAAAGAAAATGTTGCAAAGAAAAAAACGCAATACGTTAACATTAAAAAATGGTCGCGTTGTCATTAATCGTCCTAGTAAAGAAGAATTTAGAAGAACAGCAAATGATGACGGAAGACAAAGAGTAAGGACGAAGATGTGACATGAAAAAGCGATACAAGATGGCAGACAAGCTGACTGTTGAACGAAAAAAACTGAGGAGACAGACGCTGATCGAACATCGAGCCAAAGCCATGTAGTTCGGTTGAGTATGTGATATATATATATATATATATCAAAATAGGTAGGTCCACGAAGATGCTTGTATTTTTGAGGTCATTTATTATGTTCTTTCATACATCTATGTTTCCAGCATGTTGCTTTCGTCAGAAAACGTATATTGCACAATGCTTTGTTAATGGGGAATTCAATGAGTCTTTAACTCACTCGTGTTTTTGAATTCAAGTTTCATTTAATACCCCAATATAAACCATATATATATATGCACATAATGAACATTAATATATATATATATATATATATATATATATATATATATATATATTAAAATGCATTTGATATATATATATATCTATATATAAAGAGAGAGAGAGAGCGAGAGAGAGTGAGAGAAAGAGAAAGAGAAAGAGGGAGAGAGCGGTGGATAGATAGATAGATAGATCTCATAAACGGTTCTGTTTACAATTGTGCATAGATAAGCATGAATATGAAATATATAAAATGTATGTATGTAAGTATATGATGATATTAATCAATCTACTTAGCTATTTATCAAACAAGCATGTATCCATCGCTAATAAGAGAGAGAGAAGAAGAAGAAGAAGAAGAAGAAGAAGAAGAAGAAGAAGAAGAAGAAGATAAGGAAAAGAAGCATTGTTTTGTGCGCATAATTTATGGTTTATTTCATTCCAACAGTAAATGATGACCCTCTCGTTATTGTACTCTGCTTTGTGTATGCCTTCAGCAATCCTCAGGTTTATATGCCAGACTTATGACGTCTGTGTATGTGGCAATGCCGATTACAGCGCATGCGTGAAATCATGGGGGCTTATGACGTCAATTTCGATGAGTCTGCGCATATACGAACATATTTGTGGAAGTGAACAAGCGTAGAAATTTCCAGCAATTTCTTCCCGAATTAATTTCAAGATGATTTCATTCCTGAAATAGAAAATATACGAAGATTACATATGCGAAGATGGTAAACAATGAATTGTTAACCCTCGTAATGACTTTAATGCACTCAATAGTGAAGAGCGGGTTGGAGAGGATTTTTGAAAGAGGTGTAAATTAGCAACACAATTAACAAGGTATCATTAGTATGATTTGATTGATTGTGAATGTTTGGTCCACTGATGTTGGCCACCTCGTTAGCATGTGTTTAAATGGCGATTAGAACGAACCTGACCTATTAATACATATCGGCATTCAATCGACTTTTTGATCGCTTTGAAATGCTGTACCGAAATATCATAAAATATCGCATTCCAAGCTAAAGTCAGAGTCTCAACCATTTCTATGTCCACACTGACACGTACGTTATTTAAAAAGACAATTATCATAAACGTTATGTACTGGTAAATTGTATAATATGGCATAATATACCGGCCTAATGGGTAGAGTGTTCACCAATGGTCCGGGACCCTGGGTTCAATCCCAGGTCGTGTCATACCAAAGACTTTTAAAATGGTACTTTATACCCCCTTGCTTAGCACTCAGCAATAAAAAGTGCATATCAAAGGTAAAGTTTAGCAATCCTGGGAAAAGAGTAACGCCCTCCCCTACATTGTGATGTAGTAGCTATTGAGAAGGGAGTTTTCTGGTCACCCTCGACTACAGCTGCCAACAACATACATGGAATATATTTCGCGTTCTATTCATATAATTGCCTTGCAAAAACACACACGCACACACGCACACACACACACACATATATAGTTAAAATTTACCGTTAAGACCACTTCAAAATTATTAAATTTTTACAGTGCTCACTCAATTTACAAAACATAAATCAATATCTTAAAATAATATCAATTATGAAAAATATAAAGTAAGCCAGGTTAAAAACTCACTACTCCAAAATACACATCTAACGTGTGGATTACGAGCTCACCTGATGATCCTAGCCCTGAAACAGAGAAATGCAAGATTTGAAACTGTCTTTCTTTTTTATTTGCTATGATATATATATATATATATATATATATATATATATATATATATATATATATATATATATATATATTCAGGTAAACGAACGTTAGGACCTATCGACAAGAAGTATTATAACTTAATAATAATGCTAGATGAATAAAATTTCGCAAATGCAGGACACACATTTAAGTCAATCTGATGAAATAGAATAGCATATATCAAAATTCTTTCATAGAAACCAACTTAAAGGTCACATTCATCTGCTTTTAAACACAATGTTGATTCAGAATCTTCTTATATAAGTTACATAACAATTAATACAAATCAAGGAAAAGAATTAGTCTATAATTAACATGTATTTAGCATATGTAGCTATCTCTCTTTAGAAATAGCTATATTCAAGGTGAGCACGATCACAGACCTAAATTATTATGATCAATCATCAACTTTTCATGGAAATGTATAGGAAGTACATTTTAGCGGCATTGCCCTTACACATTTCCTGCTATGATGAGTAACACTGACATCGTTACGGCATTTACATGTGGATTGTTTAATGTGATACCCTGAAAGATACAGACTAACACATTTATATTTTTATAATTTCCCATCTTTATAAACATATTTCTTCATCATTCAACTTGGTCTTTCTTAGTTTAGTTCCTGTTTGATATAGTCATAATAGATCGAATAAACGCCATGTATCCATCTTTTATTTGGTAGCTTAGACAAGCTAAAAAAGGGCTAAAGCCACAAGACTATCAAAACCCTGGCATCTTTCACGTATCAGGTGAGAGTTTTAACCAATAACAGCCCAAATATCGATCGATAACTCCAGCCCATTGTTGAATTATTTTTACCGTGACTATATTTTTATTTTCAACTTCTGGCTAGTCACTCACCGAAACAGATTTTTTTTATACTGACACAAAATTCTTGGTCGAATATTTTCTTGGTGCTATTTTATGCAATTTTCCTTAAGCATTGATGAGAGTGTTCACAATTTATTGATATGAATAGAGTAATAACAGTATATATATATATATATATATATATATATATATATATTGATTAAACAATATCTTTTGCCAACACATTTTTATACTAATCTTTTCGAGTCTCTGCATCGTTTTTATGGTATCAGGGAGAATTGCTTAAAAACCTCCCATAATTATTCCGTTCCTCAAAACTTTCTGCCTGATCTTGGGTCATCATCAGAGGGTGTATTTTGAAAAGCGATAAGACCTTTGAATATACATAACTTCTTTGTAAGTGGTGAACGTTTATTATTCACACTGGTGTGTTGCTTTATGAATTATAAACTTTGAACATTTTTCTCATTGTGTAGTATGGATTTGCTGTTAGTAATACAGCATATAAAATTGAGAGGTTTACCAGCGAGGTTGTTTGGTCAGATTGTCATGGCTGTCAGCTGGAATATTGCTTTCTACCTAAGAGCTATACCTGCTGCTATTCATAGATGGGAGAGTTCATGCGTGCATGGGTAAATTACCATAACAGGAGCAGAGGTACGAATGTGGTTGGAAGTTTTGAGACATGCTACTAGTGTCATATATATATATATATATATATAGAGAGAGAGAGAGAGAAAGAGGAGGTAGGGAGAGAGTATTTTAAAAATAAATTGACTAATAGAGTTCAGATCCTGGATGTAATAATCTACGTTTCACTTTGCAACAATATGAATCCATCGACCTTCACCTGATATGATTAAAATGGCGGGGAAAACTAAAATATCTAGCTTTGATAGAGCCAATGGATTAGGAGAAGGAAAAACTGAATTTAAAACCTAAGGAGAGTTTTAACATAGAATCTATTTCATATTTGAAGGAAACACCTTCTGATAATATCCGTCTTACACGGCCTAAAATATTAACGTTAAGAAATTGATTTTTTTTAAAACTTCCCTAGTGAAGTGATTTCGAAGTATATCTGCAATGTGGAGTAAAACAGAAAATTAAGAAACTACAAACTTCACTAGATGCAAAATCTACAAATGCATATGACTATCTCTACTATGAATCGTATTATACTAAGCACCTCAATGAATGCGTATGCGCTATAAAAAAAGAAGCATGAAGCATGTTGAGGCTTACCATTTAATGTGGAGATGGCTCCATCTTTTTTAAAATGCATAAACTCTGTTTTCTTTGCGTTCAAGCAGAAGACAAAGCCTCATTTTCGTTGCTCAAGGCTGTGCAGCAGGTATTTAGCAAAAGAAGATTTATTTGCGAGAAACACATAGAAATCTGCTTTGTCTACGTCTTTCACAGATTCATTGGCATTTTGTCTGCTCTTTAACGCCGCAATAAAAAAATATTACAATACAATTTGAATATATATTATCAACAAAAATTCAATAAGTCTAGCTTTTTTTTACAAGGTTCGACTAATGTAATTAACATTTGAACCAATTTACAGGATGCAAAGCAATCTATTTTGAAGAAATAAACATTTCATTTATTTTCTCCTTTATTCTCTAGGTTAGAGTCTGGATAATTCTTAACATAGCGCGTATATATATATATATATATATATATATATATATATATATATATATATATATATATATATACGAGGATCATTAAATAAGTTTCCAGATTTTTTCGTATGGGCACTTTTATTGATAGTACACACATGAAACTCTAGTCCCCTTCGAAGTTTTCTCCTCCGGGTGCAATGCACTTGTTGTACCGTTCCAACAACTTCCAACAAGGCCCCATGGAAGTCCTCTTGGGTGAGCGTGTCAATGATCTTTGTCACAGCCTCTTTCATCTCCTCAATTGTCTGATAACGACAGCCTCTGAGCTTAGGGAATTACCAAAAGTCACAGAGAGCAAGGTCTGGACTATAGGGAGACTGAAGAACTGTGTTGATGTCCATCTTGGTCAAATAGTCTGTGACAAGGATGGAGTTGTGGGCTGGTGCATTGTTCTGGAGGAAATGTCACTGACCCGATTTGAAGAGTGCTGGCCTCTTCCGACGGAATATCTTCCTGAACTCCCTTAAAACCTCAACATAGTAACCCTAACCCTAACCCTTTGGCCAATCATCTCTGGTGTATTGACTTCGTTACTCCTCCCACACCTCTCATCATCCCTCACAGACTCCCTACCTTCCTTGAATCTCCTATGCCACTCAAAAATTGATACTCGCTTCTTGCAAGATGGTCTAAAATCACTCTGAAGCCTTACATACGTTTCTGTGGCATTTTTTCCAATTTTAAAACAGAATTGTATTGCATATCGTTCTTCTAAAGTGTCCTCACGTCCAGATTGCATTTTAAAAATCAACCAGGTGTGACAATCAGGCTTTAGTAGGGTATATTACAATTGCTGCTGTAGCTGTTGATTTGAACCTGAAATCTTAAAAACTGGTCAGTCATCTCATATGATGTATAGCAATAACATAGTGGATCTTCAAGAGTTTACGACAATCTTACATGCCTCTACAAACAAAGTCCCGAAACTTGTTGAAGGCACCATGTATATATATATATATATATATATATATATATATATATATTTCTTTAAAGAAAAAACCAAAAACCGGTTATTTTAGGATTATAAATTAATTTCCATCCTGTTTTGCTTTTCTGATGTACACCGAAAACACGAAGAAAAATATAACAGGACTTCTTCAGATCTTACAGATAAAATAAAACAGAATGTTCAGCTCTTGAATGATTTTCTTGTGCTGAAGGAATTACTCCCAACTCTGGTTTATATATATATATATATATATATGTCTATATATATATATATGTGTGTGGTGACTCTAGCCTATTTTTGCTACTCGTGGCCCCCTCGCCCTCTGTCAACTTCAGTTCCCAATCCGTGGTCCGTGGACCCAAAGTATATCATCATAGTTTCTATTGTGTGATTCTCCATTGTATAGCACAGACTGACAAATGTACCTTGCATGATGTTTTCTTTTTGTAAACAATCAAGATACTATATAATTTGTAGTCTTGTTAATACTGTAGATAAGATTTGTTTTTCGTTTCAAAAGTATAGAAGAAAAGAGAAGATGTTCCTTACTATGACGAGAAAAATGTGTTTATTAGGATAAAGAAATTGATGACAATATACACAGACACAGCTAGTAGTTTCAATTTCGCTTAAAATAAAGATTATTTGTTGAAAATGTATTCAAATAAACAAATTTTAGTTACAGAATGTAATATATGCAACATTCATTAAAGAAATAGAGATCTGTTAGTGAAAAAACGAATTAAAACATGCCGTTTAACCAACATTTGCCATAGCGATGATGATTACGTCGGCGACGGCTATAATCTGCTATCCCCCCTCTCTCTCTCTCTCTCGGTCCCTCTCCCTCTTCCCAAGACAGTTGTCAGCAGTCAGATTGTGCTAATTTTTTTGAGCATGGTATTCTGGCTTGCTTTTTCTATTGGCTACAGCCAAAAGCGAGATTTCGCTAACATTTCTGTTATCATAAGGGTCTAGTGCCTGGCACGGATTACGCGTGTTCAACATTATAGCCGATTTTATGGGATGTTCAATGGATCTGACGGTGGCCGGACAAAGACCATCCATTCAAAACAGCATTGTTGTATTATTCCCAGATATATTTATGAACTTTTGACTACTTAGTTATCGAAACTTGAATAGATACGTAATTTAACGGAGATCGGACTAAGTTTGTTTGCTTGAAATTAATGGATGATTTTTAATCCATTTTGAATAATCTTGACCGAGTTATTGGTCGTGCCGGGCACGAATAGCACTAGTCCCATCTCCGCCCCTGATATATATATATATGTCTCTCTCTCTCTCTCTCTCTCTCTCTCTCTCTATATATATATATATATATATATATATATATATAATATTTAGAATTTAACGCCTTATATATATATATATATATATATATATATAGATATTTTTAATCATGATTTGACGTAGTCATTTAATCAGCTTTTTTATAAATAAAGCCAGAAAGTAAATCCGTATTTGAGATTAGAACATAGGAAATTGTCAAATTAACTGTATATCTTAACATTACCTAAGATTGGCAGTTATCATTGTAATTTTGTTGCTGTAACTTTGCTGACTAATAAAAGGAGGGGATTACTTTATTCTTTTGGTCTGTATCAGAAAAATAATTATTATCAATTAAGGGTTAATCAAATGTTAATTTCGTGAATGATAAAATTTTTTTTTTTTTTCATTTTTTTTAACGTCTTACACGTAGTTTCTGTTTTCTTTTTCTAAGGTTAAATACATTGGACTGAATTTGTTAAAGTTTTATACACTTCTTAGGGGAAAATAAATAAATAAATAAACAACTTTATTCTCTCAGCTATTAAAATCGGGTGATTTCAAATGTTTATAAAATTTTCTTAAGAAAATTGATTCAAATCAAGTGAGCAGGAGAAGGGAAGTTTTATGAAATATTCGATTTCAGTATATCCTTTGAAAACAGATCCCTTTATTGTGATTGGGTATATGATTTTCTTTCGTGTTTAACGAAAATGCTTTAATTTCTTTTAGTTCGTTTCCTTTCTACAGTTAACTTTTTCATGAAAAATAATCTTGAACTATTTTCTCAAAAAATAGTCGCCTCGAATTTATTTTTATCCCGATTAATTGTAAAAGTCGGATAGAAAAATCAATAGCCGTCCTGTCTTTTCCCGGTGACCGCAAAGAAAATGGCTTTCAAGCGACTGGCATTTATTTGTAGAATTGCATTAGACAGGGAAAAGACTGATAGTCACTCAGATGCTTTTCGTGTATCATTTTATAAGGTCTAAGATACCTTTAGACATTGTTAGTCATATAGATATCAATGAAGATGAAAATTGTAGTGTTTATAACGATCATAGCTCCTCTTTTGAAATGCCAAAACATTTTTACCACTAACTGACCAGTACATTTCTATAACACCCAAATTTAATAATTTCGTCACATCGTATATATATATATATATATATATATATATATATATATATATATATATATATATTGCTGTATATTGTCCTAGAAACGGAAGTATTGATTCGGTTATATTTGACTGGTTGTAATAAAAAGGCGCAAGTGGTTATACCATCATCTTGAATGCAACTTGATTACGTTGTTGTTGCTATTCATGAGTATTTGCTAAAACAAACTGGGACATTTTGGTAACGAGATGATTATTTTCTCCAAACAGAAAGATGCTAACACTTAGATGGGTGGATGAATTTTGTGTTGGGACATAAAACATTACGACTTACCTGAAATGAACGGAACATTTTTTCATGGCAAATGATATCCCTTATGGTACTCAAAGGGAGACAAAATGCAAGGCAATTTTACTTAGCATAATCAGAGAAAAGACGTACAGAGTCTTGGAAGATATATGCGCACCTCAAAAACTGAGTAGGAAGCATTTTGAGGAAATAAAGCATTTGGTGCTAGAACATTTCCAACCAAAACACCTTGTAATTGCAGAAGATTATTAGTTTTATAATACCAAACAAGAGGAGGGTGATCTTTTTTCTAAATTCTTTTTTCTCGTTAAACATTTATCTTTTACATTTGAATTTGGGACATTCTTAAAGCGAGAAACAATTCAAAAAACTAACGAACGCGAGGCTTTTTAATAAAAAGGTATTACAAAGATTGCAGATCTATTCAGATGAGGTCATTTTACCTAAGGGAATGGCTCACCTAAATGTCAAATACAATAGAAAACTGTATGATTTAAGAGTGTTGGCTGTAGTCGAATCGGGACCAAGTCTTCTTGGAAAGGATTAGCGGGAAAGTTTGCCAATTAATCTGTCTGCTACCTGTTACCAAATTAAGTAGACCGACTTGAATCAGGAATTTTTAGAACTATTTAAATTAGGCTTGAGTACATTGAAAATGTAGCAGCAAAACTATACATTAAGCAAAATTGTACCCGTCGTTTTATAAAGGCTAGCTCAGTTCCATTAACGATTCAAGAGAAGGTGGAAACCAAACTTAATCGAATGGTTGCTACTTCTGTTGTCAAATCAATCAGAATAGGCTTCCCCTATCATTCCGGTTTTAAAGAGAAACGGTCCAGTTCAGATATGGGGAGATTTTAAGCAGAATGCCAATTTTGTTTGCAGGTAGTCAAGTATCCCTATTTACCACCCACTCCGGCAGAATGTGACACCAGGTCATTTTTTAAGTGGAGTTTTACAAATTTGAATTCAGAGTTTTCGTTCTCCTAGACTAGCTATTCTCACCAATACTGAAGAACTCAGTCTGTCCTACTATTTACCCATAGCTGGAGGGAGAATGATTGGATTCATACCTTTCCCAAGGATATTAGTGCTATGTGAAATGCAGTCAGTATCGTTCAGGATTTTGAACTCGAGTTGCCGTATCCATTTCCTGTTTAACTCTAATGATTTTTTTTTTCACCATTACATATTTTTCTAGTATTTCTATGGGATCCAAACAATTTACTCATTGATTTCTTTGCAGACTAAGAAATGCTCCAGTTCTATTTAACCCATAGATGAGATCCTATCAGGTATCATCAAACTGGGTTGGAGTGGGTCTGGGAGTAATGAGAATGGAGGGGTACTCCACTTTTCCCTAATTTCAAGGTCTAGAGACTTACCATTAGATGCAGTTTAGAATCATATACCGGACACTCGTTGGGTGGGCCTAACCTTTCAGCAGACATAGTCTCACCAGAGTTTAAATTTTTTTTAATAAATACATATATATATATATATATATATATATATATATATATTCTTTCTTTTCTCACACACACACACATGCATATATATATATATATATATATATATATATATATGTCTTATACAATCAGATACATGTATATATGTGTGTTTGTGTACGTCTTCTGTGTACGTATGTTTGTACACTTATTTGCATGCATTTATTCGATTTGGGGCCAAAAAATAGATGGAAGAAATCGAGTTCTTTCCGAATCAGTTGCAGATCGATAAAGATGATTGACCAGAGATCGTGAGACTTAATCGATCAAACTAAATGCCAAACGACACGTGTCCGGACGTGATGAAGTCCTTTTCACTTTATGCTTGGACGCCATGTTGTTTCACCGCAGATAGATTAACTCTCAACCTGATTGCAAATGTCTACAGCAGTAATGGAAGCTATAAACTTTATTTGATGTCTTCTATCGAACGAAGCAAGAACTAAAGGAAATAAAACCAATATCTTCGAGCTTCGTTTGATCAACGCTTTACTCCATTAGATGTGTTTACCGCCATTCTGACTTATTAACAAGTGACCTCTTCTCAAGTGGATGCTGCTTTTCCCCAGATTTTCACAATCACTATCAGTCATCTTGTTGAGAGAGTTTTCCCAGACCAGAAAGAATACATTTACACAAATAAAACAAATTATTAAACATCCTCCGCCTATATCTCTTTATCTCAGATCAAAGGAGAAGATTATTTTGTTATTTCTCGATTTTCTTGACTATTCAGTTTTAGACAATCTCTCTTTCTCCCTATATATATATATATATATATATATATATATATATATGTATATATATATATATATATATATATATATATATATATATATATATATATATACAAAGGAAAAATCAGATTGACATATTTCCCTACCGGAATAGCTAACTAGAATTTGAGAATATTTAATATGATTTTCAAAACATTGAAAACGAAAACACTTTTAAACAATAAAAAGCTTTTCAAACAATTCTTCTTCTTCTTCTTCTTCTTCTTCTTCTTCTTCTTCTTCTTCTTCTTCTTCTTCTATATATATATATATATATATATATGAGAATGAATATGGATCTCGATCCGACAGTATGAAGAAAGTAGAAAAACAGAATAATGCAAATTAGATGAATTTATTGTGATGTAAAGCCAACGTTAAAAGTTTTGGTTTTAATAACCTTCATCAGGACTTTGATATCATGAGATTTGCTCACACAGCGATGGATGCTTGTAAAACAGGAGAAAAATAAAAGGAGAAAAAATCTTTACAACCAAAAGACACAAACGTCCATATAGCGTTCTTAATTCAAAAGTATTACTTACGTGTTTGGTACGTGGAATGATATTTGAAAATGTTGGATTTTTTAAGAGACAAGAAAAATCCCCCTGTCTTTCAAAGAAATACACGGAGGTGGGTAAGTTTTCATATATACAGATCATTTTGGAGTCATCTATGTTAGATGACATGTAAGAATGTATTGGTTTTTCCAAATATATATATATATATGTGGATCTGAAAGTTATTTTGGAATCATCCCTATTCTCTCTATAGTAACGATAGATATGAAATGCTAATACTATCCTCACACATTTCTAAATGAAAATATGAATATTATTATCAATCCTTATCTCCACGGCCGGAAAACAAGTAGTTTAGTATATATATATATATATATATATATATATATATATATATATATATATATATATATATATATATATATATATATAATCAGTCTGAATATTTGTGTTAATAAATGATTTCTGTTATTTTAATTTTTATTTTTACATATTTTTACCATTTCATTATTTAGCAAATATCTATTGATAAGTAATTTGGCCGAACGTTGTCGAGGGCGATCCGAAGGCTTCCTTTTTTGAATAGCTACAACAGTGAGTTGTAGGGGAGGGTTCTCCTTCTTTTTCTGGATTGATCCAGTTGCCCTTGATTGCTACCTTAAAATTCTGAGTAATAGCAAGAAGGTATCAAGTACTGATTTTGTGTCTTTGTTCTGACTCGACCTGGCATGGAACCATAGTTTCACAGGCCATTGGCAAATACTCTAACAATTATGCCTCGTTGTTTTATGGTATATCCACCCTCATCGGTTATTTGCTTCCAAATCCTATTTATTTATATGAATATTGCAATAATAATATATGTAAAGGAATAGTTTACATACAGTTAGATGATTTCAAGTTTAGCTATGTAACTTTAACAACTAATTTTATTAACCTTTGTTTGCCCACAATTATATGGCTAAACATTTCAAATAGGCCCATAGATGCGACCCTAACAACTTTCACCACTCCAGGTCAGAGTGAAGCAGAGAATAATGACAATGAAGAGTTACTCCACATTCCTCAATATGTCAGAACTGGAAACTGGCCAGCAGATGATTCTGGTCATATCCAGGACTATGGATAGTGGTAGTGAGGTCTTACCACTCTGCAGAGATGCAGTTGGTGTATTCTAAAACCCTAGCTGACTGACTTACATAATGTTAATTTTATGTCTCAAACCATTATTCAAATAAGTTTGTTGACTATATATATATATATATATATATACATATCAGTAATATCCGGTCAGTGTCCGAAGACAGTAGGTGTAGATTATTCACGTATAGAATATATGAGGAATATCAAATAAATCAATGTGAGTGCTTGATGTATGGTCATTGTTACATATCTTTTTTCCTTCCAGGAAACTCACATAATAAGCGTATACCGTGCAATTAGAAAGGGAACTCAACCCTGGTTAAATAGTCATTATAAATGTTTTTCGCCGGAGAATATCATTATATTCTTCGTCACCACATATAACTATTATATTGATATTATTCTATGTTTACAGAGAAAGTCTAAGACCGTATCATGTGAGAGAATTAACATATGTATTAGAAGTAAACGAAGACTATATGAAGATAATAATTTAGTTTACAAGCATACAGTATGCAGAAGATTCCACCTCCCATGGAAAATCTAGCAAATGTTCAAATTGAGATGGGTTGATTTACAGGAACAAACTGTTTTTGTAATATACGGCCAAAATATTCAGATGCATATGAATCCGAAAAAGACTCGAAACACTGACGACTCTCTTGGTTCAGGTACGAAACCTTTTATTACTTTCTTGACTTTTAGGTTTTCAACACGAGGAGAGAGTGACACACAATTTTTACTATGCTGACTGTTCCATCTGACCGGACCACGCGCGGCGCACTCCCAGGACCCAACTCGCTTCGTCCAGTCTCAAATCTCAACTCACTGACCCAACAAACATTCGCGCATCCTGCAGCAAACAACAGGACTGGCCTTGCCCAAATTCGAATCCCAACTCGCTTCTAACTGCTTTTTAAAAATACTCAAGAATCCCAGCCCATCACTTCCGGGCATGACGTCATTCAAATCCCCAGTCTTATTTCCTATCCGGGTTTTTTTTATTATGACATCTGAGCGTGAACACCTGCACTCAATGTGTACCCATTCCCGTGCCCTAAGCCGAAAAGTTCTAAGCCTAACTAAACCGAAAGATAAGATATAACCAACGAAAATGATAATATAAAAAAATCCTTCCGCAATTATATAACATTTTGTTTTCTTAATGTTTCTAACACCTTATTGTTTTGACCCACTTTGCTATCGCCTAGGAATTTAGAATTTATATAGGTTTTTCCTTTTTTTCATACTCATATAGACTACAATCCAAATTTGCTGTTTTTCAGCCACAAGTTAAGCATGTATAGTCATCTAAGGAGACGGAGAGTATAATGATATTCTCCGGTGAAATAAATTTTTGACAATTTATCCAGGTTTGAGTTTCCCTCTTATTGCAATATATATATATATATATATATATATATATATATATATATATATATATGTGTGTGTGTGTGTGTGTGTGTGTGTGTGTGTGTGTGTATATGTGTGTGTGTGTATATATATATATATGAGTGTTTGTGTGTGAGAGTGAGAAGTGGACAGCGATACACAGATCCTTAACTCTAGCTATAAGAAAATAAATAATACTGATAAGTCCACTTATTTGAATGATTACACAGAAAATATAAAGTTGAATACTTTTATTTATACTGTTCAAAAAATTCAGACTATTGAGTTAGCAATTGTTGATAAATTTGATATAATCATATTTCCCTCACTCAACTGACAACTTCCTAATCATAAGACAAGGAGGGATATCCGTTTTTATATTTCCACGCGGTTTTTTTGTGAATCTTCTCAGGTTATACTGAGGTAGGTATTTATCCAACCCCTCCGTCACAGATAGGATTGAACATAGGATCAATTTTCAAGGGAAGTAAAGCTTGGTTAACTTCTGAATTTCCAAACTCTCAAACTAGTTGACGTACAATTTACCTATAGCTGAGTAGAGATGGATTAGTACCTTTCCCAATTGCATTAACAAAAAATGAAACCCAACTGTTTTGTCCAGGATTGAACTTGAGTCCCCGGGTTAATTTCTTAAGACAATAACTGCAACACTTTGTGCAGATTTAGAGAGAGAAACGGCGAAATGCACTGACACAAATATATGATTTATTGATGAAAAAATGGGTACATAGTTCTATACATGCATGAGTGCTCAAATGACAAATCTATGAATGAACAAGGGATTACGGATTAACAGATTTTCAAAACCATTAGTAACGTAGAGAGATCCTCGTAGAGAATTAAATGTCAATCATTAACATTTGTTAAGTGGTTTTTACCTGTTGAAACGCAAATATGATACCCATTGTAAATTCTAGCCCAACAATTTTCCATCATTTTGTGTCAAGAGGAAAATGTGTTAAAGCCTGAATCTTTTCTTCTTGAAGAGAATCAATTAGATATTTATAATAGACGTACATTTATTTGGAAAAAAAGCGTTGCATGGCCCATAGAAGATATTATCATCTATACGTATCTATCGTAGATTTTAAAAGAAGTCTGTGATATATATTGACAAAGAATATGCTAAGTGAGTGATATTGTTTTTATTCTTCAAAATTATTTTAATACATTTAAAACTAAACCATCTACCAAGGAATCACATTCAAGGAAATATTCTCTCCTTCGTGTCAATTAACTTCATAATAACTTTTGATATTATTTCTAATAGTGCCAAACTGAGCGCATTATTTAAAACTAATCATCTAAGATTCTCTCGTTTTTGAAATATTTTTAGATTTAATTTCTGTAATTTTCAACGCCTAAATTCCTCCTGAAAGCATTTTGGCTGTTTCATTTTGCTTTTATTTTTGCGTGGGGGTCGGTTATTTTGAAAAGGAGAAACTAATACAGGAACAAAGAAAGAGAAATCAAAAACACTACTACTACTGGAACAAATATATAGTGGTGAATATGAAATAATGATGAAAGAAAAGAAAAAGAAACATTAATCTGATGTCAACAAAGATTATGCTGCAGGCCCATTAGAATACATCATGGAACTATGTATCAGGAAAAAAGTGCCATGACCATATAATAATTTTCTTCTCTTCATGTCTTTATCTCCTTCCTTGCTACATCATCTTCGTGCGATATAAAAAAATTTTGCCGATCTACTTCCTAACTACTATAAAGAGTAGAGTTATTTTTTTTAAATTTGAAGGTTCAAATTCTTGCAGATTATTTGAAATGATAAAACATATTGTCTAACGTTCTTGTAGTATTATTTACAGTGTTCTGTAATACACAATAGAATGAAAAGAGTAATAGACAAAACCCGTTTTTATGGTATATTTTTATAATAGTTCTTTTATACAGCCTTTAAGCTGGCAGAATGAAGACTCATATACAAAAAAAGCCTTTTTACTAACCTTCTAAAAGAAATCGTATGAAAATTTGTTTTGACAAAAAAACGAGTATTTAACAGATCTTTTTTTTTTTTATTGAAGTTTCGTGCCGGTTTGATTCTTTACGTAACTTCGTGACATATCCGATGCCGAAGGAAAAACACGAGTGAAAGAGAAATGCAGATGAAAGAGACGATTATCCTTTTCAGGAACTAACTTCCTCTTATCGATTCATTGTGCCTGCTGCGTGTCGGTTGAGAAAAAAGAAAATAGGATAACGCTCCCGGCTGTTACAAGGCACGTGAAAGGATATGACGTCACAGTTCCGGTGATAACCAAAAATAGCCTATTTATTGGCTATTTGTTGTTGTTTTTTGCTTTTTTTTGGAACTTCAGAGAGACGGAAAGATTGTACGAGTGATTTGTATTAGAAATGGCACAATGAAACAAAAATTTGGCCATGTTGAAAAAAGATATATGAACCAACCAGAAAATAAGACATAAAATCCTCAGGAAATTTGAGATACGAAAATACCATTCAATCCAAGCCAGATGATCTGACCTTGACCAGACCCAGTATTAATCAACATGCAGAAAAAAACTCATTATCTAGTGGATGTTGCCGACCCCAAAATAAAAGAAAGCAAAAAGATTGACAACCGGATCTTGCCAGCAAGCAGAAAACGCTGCGGAAAATGAAGGAGACAGTCATCACACCCATACTCTCATCCACTGGAACTATGTTTAAGGCCAGGAAGAGACACTTAGGAAACTGAAGATTAGTGGAAGAATCGATGCGATCCAGAACACTGTACAATTCAAATCAACTAAAACAGTTAAAAGCGTACTGTGGAATTCAGGTAATGTCAATGAAACACCACATGAGAAAACTTGCGGGGAATGACATAATGTCTACGAGGCAGAAAACAAGAGTGTATTTCACAAAATGTTAGTGCAAGTGAAATGCTTCCGCAGAATGAATAGAAACGCTTGGGAAAGGTATGAATCTAATTATTAGGACAGACTGGGTTCTTCAGCCTTGGTGAGGCAACTAGTCTAGGGAGAAGGAAAATTCTGAATTCAAACCTGTTAAACTCCGCTTCAAAAATTGACCTAGTGTCATATCCTGCCCGAGCGGAGGGGTTGGTAAATAGGATAAAGTATAACAGCCCGAGGCAATTACTACCACCACAGACAGGAAGCGGTGATGGGAAAAGATAACATATAAATCCTGCTGGTCTTCACAATACAGACTGATTATCATCATCATCATCATCATCATCATTTTGCGCAACCAGCGTGGATCTCCCTGAACTTCTCTCACCACCCTTCTCTATCGTCCATCGCTTCCGGTAGGTCTACAAGGCTACATCCTACATCTGCACAAAGCTATTGTATGTAGGTTCTAGCTGGTCGTCCTGCCTTTGCTCGTCCATGCGAAGGGATCCACAGGAGTGTGTCACTTATGAGTTCGTCCCTTACTTCTTTAGCAATGTCTCGCATGTCTGATTCGACTAACTTGGATAGTTTTCGTGATGGGTGGTAGGTGGCCGTACAGCTGCTGCTTGTGGAGTGTTGCCTCTAGGCCTTGTTCAATATTGCTCGCAGCATTCTTGTGTAGGTGCCATCAAGTTTTTTCTCCATATGTTTAGTTAGCGTCCATGTAGTGCATTAATACAGTAGTATCGATATGACCGCTACTTGGAAAAACTCCGTTTCATTTTATCAGTATAACCCTCAAACGGGCGATAGCATATCACGGGCTGTTCATGCCTTTCGTAGTCGCTGTCTCGGTTGATGAGACACTGTTTCCTAGGTAGGTGAACTTGTCTACTAGTTTCAGAGAACTACGGTTTAGTGTGGAGATGCCACCTCTTTGATTAAAGCACAGGCATTCCGTCTTGTGTGCGTTGACATGGACGCCTATGCCAGCAGCTGCTCGTTTCAGACTATGTAGCAGGGTTTCGGCTTGGGCGGTTGTATTTGCCAAAAGCGCTATGTCATCGGAGTAGTCCGAGTCTGTAATTGTTTGCGCGCGTTACCTTAAGCGTCTTTCCTTTGTCAGCTTGAAACCGTTGTCTTGCATTTTATACTTTATCAGTAGACGTTCTAGACTGATTATATGATACAATACATGTGACCAGATATAATCCTTGTTGGGAATTTTTTTTGTTAATGACGAAATATTTAGAGAAAAAGAAAAAAACGAGAGGGAAACGAATAACTGAATTACCCCCTCCCCCGGCACTAGAAACACTTATATCTGTATAAAAAAATCTTCAGAAGCCTACACGACACGGACCGTGTTAAACATACTTGGAAAATACTAAGCAAATCCACTCCAAATCGGGCACAGTTCAAATAATGGTTAGTAATTTATTGTCATTTACTTTATTGTCATTTAAAAATGCATGAATGATTTTATCTTTTATTTGTAAAATCACTACTGTATTCTATTAGTGCTTTAAATGCAAAGACATTTACTGTAATTCCAAGTAAGAATTGAACCTAGTCAAGAGAAGCTAATACTATTGGACTTTATTAGAAACTGAAAACCTAAGTTAGCGTAAAATAGAATGCCAATAAGGGTGCAAAGAGGCATAAATAAGGACTGCGATGAAATTTAAAAAGAAAGTAATTGTGGACTTTAACAAAGTTAAAACTTAATATTGACCGAAGGAGGAAATAAGAGAGGGGAATTTTTTTTTCGAAAGCCAAGGGAAGCAGCATGGTGGACGTAAAGGCGAGCGGATAAACCCTCTGACGGTTCAAAGCAATACTTAACCAGATCAGGAGCGTATGAATGCTGCAGTTCAACGGCCAGGATCAAATCGTTCGATCGGGGAAAGATTACCGAGACTGATTATATAATAAAATATATGCGACCAGATTTAATCCTAGTCAAAGAGACATAGGAGAGAGTCTTAAAATCAAAGTTGGTCTCTTAAACGGTCACCATGTGAAAAGGAAAAAAGAAAACAATTCCAAACTATGCTTCAGTTCAGTTTGATGTGTGACAAATGCCTGAGTTTGGCACCATATAAAAATGATTCAATGTGTTCGGAGAGTAGATAAGAATTTTTGCACTTTTCAAAAATTAGCAATCGTTAGATGTGTACAAGATTTGGTGAAAAATTTGTGTAAAAATTTATTGGTCTAATGCTGAGTTACGAACAACAACACCAATAGCTGAGTTTACTACTATGTTTAATTTAGATTAACAAATTTCGAGTTGATTTTGTGGCAAGACATTATAATTAATACTCCTTGAAAGTTTTTCACATCAGCATTTGCCGATGGTCTTTCACTGGAGTTTGAGTGACAACTACTCTCCTCGTGTCTCCATGACTTTTCTCTGTATTCTGGCCAATCTTAGCAATAATGCTATTATTCCACTCATTCTCTTAAGTCTTTCAGTCCTTTACCAATCTTTTGGTGACTGTAGCAAAAGCACCAACTCCAATTGGCATAACAATCATTTTCATGTTCTACATTTTTTCAATTCTCTTGCAAGGTCGAGCTATTTATCCTTCTTTTCATTTTCATTCATTTTTTTTTTTTTTTTTGAAGATTCCGTTGTTAATTTTCAGATTATGAGGTTTGAACATGCCTTTTTTATGGATTAATCTGAAGTTAGTATGCCACTTTTCCATCTTGTAATTTAGGGATGCTATGATGTCTGGGGATATCAATAAAGTTTAGAACTTTTTGAATCCACTCATGGGGTAAGCTATCATGAACTTTCCTTTTTGGTTTCTATCCAAACAATACTTAGCTTTTTCTGTTTGGATCGATACTTTTCCATAATCATCTTGCTTATGAGGAGTTGTTTTTTTTTCAACCATACAATTCTTTTTTGCACCCCTTTTGTTCTAAAAGGCTGATGTCTTTGGATTTTATGAATTTGACAATTACCTCCTTTAGAATTGATGCAATCATTTTATTTGTTGCGGGAAGACATGTGATTGGTCGGTAGCTTTTTGTTTGTTTTTTTCATTTGTTGTTTCTTTGGTTTTTGGTAGCGGGTATGTTACGCCCTTTCTGACTCAATCATGTATTTTTTCAGCTTCTTTAATGATTTCTGAAATAAGTTTCGTTATTGCCTGATATGTGGAGGATAGGTGGTAGTCAGAATTTGTTATTTTTTTCGATTCCACATGACTTCCATTTATGTGTGAGTTTAAGTATAATCATAAGATCTCCAGCAGTAATATCTTCTCACATCTGCTATCTCATATTTTCCTTTCATTTTTCTTGCTTTCCTTGTGTTTACATTGACACCCATATTTATTTCATCAAATGGGTATATTTTTCTTCTATATTTCCCTGTTTCTTTATTTTTTATTCTTAATTTCCACTTGGATTGCTTAAGGCTACTTTGCCAATGAATTATGCTTCCTGGGCTTATCACTGTAGCAGTAACGAACATTATTTCTTTTAAAAACCTAACATTTGGTGTAAAGTTTTGTTGAATATCTTCTACGTAATAGTTTTCACCCTTTATACGCATTACGGTATTTTTGTTATTTTTCATTTTTTTAGGTGTTCTGTTTTTTATATCAATATTACTTAACTTAGGGAGTTCTCAGATTTTGTTTTGTTTTATTTTGTCGATTTCAGTCTTATTTTCCGTGTTGTCTTGGTTTTCTATTTGAGGTTGACTATTCTGTAATTTGTTGACCCAGTCAACTGGGGCTGCAGAATACACAGACAGCATCTCTGTAGAGGGATAAGACTTCCCTATGATTGTCCAGCAAATGACTTGAAACAATCTGATGGTGAGGCTTCAGTAATTCAGGAGCTTTGGGGAATAGGGGGTATTTTGTCAATAACTGATAGCCAAGTCAGCTGGGGCACAGCACAATACACTGATAGCATCTCTGCAAATGCGTAAGACTCCACGAACGAGTGTCTTGGATATGACATTGAACAATCTGATTGTGAGGCTTCAGTAATGCCAGTGCTTTGAAGAATATTCCTTCATTGTCATCGCTCCCAGGTCTACTCTGACCCCGAGAGGTAGCACCTGATAGGATCTTATCTATGGGTCCATGGAAGTAAACTGAGTAATTACACTAATTTGAATTGCTTGAGATTAACTGTTTTTACGTTTAACTGTGTTTAAACTACGTACTTATGCTAAACTGAATTGTTTGAGATGGAACTGCTTTTGACATACAAACTGCGTACTTATGCTCAACTGAATTGTTTGAAATTGAACTGTTTTGACATTTAGCAGTGTGTAAACAAAAACTATTTTGAACTAAACTGAACTGTTTGAAACTTTCATCAAAATGACTTAATTCGGCGTTAAATGAAAAGGTTTGTTACGCGTTAAAACCAACCAACCAACCAACTCTAATTTTTTTGTTGGACTTTTTATACAAACTTTTCTGGATTATTTTAAAGTATTTTCGGTTTCATTATCAACTACATTTATTTCTAGTGTTACACTTTCATTTCTTTGGATAATAACTACTACGTTTTCTTTGATATCATCTTTTTTTTAGTTTCTACCTAGTGGTCATTTCAAAGATATATTTTCTCGCATTTGATTATTATTATTATTATTATTATTATTATTATTATTATTATTCCTTGAGAGCTTTCCTCATCAGCGTTAGCTGACGGTCTTTCAATGAAGTTTGAATGATAACAATTTTTTTCAAGTCTCCAGGACTCTTCTCAGTATTCTGACTGTTCTCAATAATGCAGTAGTTTGGACGGTTCCCACTCATCCTGTTATTTCCAAGTCCTCCAGTCCCTTTGGTTCCGGTAACAAGAGCGCTAATTATGATTAGTATAATCGTAAGGTCGAGGTAGTTATCTTTATTTTCACATTCTTTCAGTTTTACTCTGTGGTCAGCCGGGACAGTCCACAATTTTGTAATTTCTCTTTTTTACTGATTATTATAAGGTCTGGTCGTCTGGCTGAGATTAAGGAATCCGTTTGGATGTCAAAATCCTAGAAGTGATTGTGCGTGTCATAATCCAGGACGGATGTTGGTTTGTGCATATACCATTTGTTCGTATGATCAAATTCCAATTTCTGGTAGAATTCCCAGTGTATCACTTTGCCTACCCAGTCGGGTCTACTCTTATATTCTTTCTGTGCTAATTTGCTGCAATTGCAAATAATGTGATTGATCGTTTTGACTCAGTCACTGCATAACCTACATTTGCTGTTTTGTTGCGATTTATCTATTCTTCCTTTGATATGATTGGTCCTTCTAGGGTTGTTTTGTGCTGCTATCGGGAGGGATTCAGTTTCGCTCTTAAGGTTTTCTTTTTCTTAGCCACGTCAACATTTTCTCGTCTGAGGTGTTGCTAATTAATCCCTTAAACTGTCCATAGAGTTGTTTTTCTTCCCGTTTTTGTTTTTCGGTTATTCTGGTTCCGTTGGTCCTCGTGTTGTCAGTATTATTTCTGGGGACTGTAATCAGTCTTTCTGCACGCTTTAGTCTTCAAGTCGTTGTATTAATGCGTCAACATTGTTTCCAATGCTGACAATTCCTCTTCCTCCTTCTTTTCTTGGTACATATATTCTATCAACATAATCTCTAGGATGTAATGCTTTATGCATGATCATTAGTTTTCTTGTTCCCTTGTCCATTTGTTTAAGTTCTTTTCTGGTCCCGAGTATTTTACAAGAGGAGCCAGCCCAGGTATTTATTTCTTTGATAAGGTTTCTGCTAAATAGTTTTGTCTCGAGTAACTTTCTGGCTCTCCTGAAATATTATTTCTTAATTTTTTCTTTGATCTCCTCTTGTTTGATGGTGTCAGCTTCCAATATCCCCAAGTATTTATAAGTTTTCTTTTCTCCGAGCGTTTTAATTTTGTCTTGATTTGTTACTTCCATTCCGTCCGTAATGTGTCGTTTTTCCGCTTTTTATCACTATCATGGCGCATTTTTCTATGCTAAATTTTATTCCTATGTCCTGACTGTATATTCTGACAGTGTGTATTAGAGTTTCCAATTCTTTTTTCATTTTTGACAAAGTTTGATGCTGTCTATGTACATTAGGTGATTTATATTTTCCTGCAATTTTGTAAGTTTGTATCCAGCTGAGAATTTCATAAGTATGTAGTTAAGTGGAATCATCGCAATCATAAATATTAGTGGTATAGTGTATCACCCTGGAACATACCTCTTTGGATTTTTGCTTCAGCTAAGCCTCCTCCTCCTCCTGCTGTCAATTCTATTCTTCAGGTTTTCATAGTTTCATAAATCTTTTGACCTCATCTGATATTTTGTACGTTTTGAGATAGTTTATTACCCAGCTTTGTGGGACCATATCATATGTCTTTTTGGAGTCAATCCAGACTATAGCAAGATTTTTTTCCGTCTCGTTACATTAGATGCAATTGATATGTTTTCACAGATTCTCGAGTGACAGCAAGTCTCTTTAGATTTCGAAGACTCTTCTAAGAATTCTAGTTGTTTTAACATTGCTGTAATCTTGGTAGTCTTGATTCTTCCTTTGATTTCCAATCATCTCAGTCCCTTTCCCAGGTCTTTGGGGAACGTTCCAAGAGCAACGACAACAATTGCTACTTTCATCACCTTCATATTCCACAGCTTATTCAGCTTTCTGACAAAATTCATGCATTTGTATATCGTTCTGCGATCATTTTTATTTTTAACACGTGGTCATCTGGAGTAGCAATACCAGCTAGATGACAATTTCTGTTCTCATCAAATAATATTAGGCTTGGTATACCCACAGGGATTGGGAGATCGTTTGTATCTCAGAATACCAGAGATTTTCACGCGTCACATTATGTTGTACCTATTCTTGTTTGTGCATATATTATTTCATACCATGTTCAAATTTCAGTCTCTTGCATAATTCCCTGTGGATCACCTTTTCAATAAACTCATGACTCCTCTTGCATCTTATTTTTGCCATTTAGCTGCATTCGCTTTTTATATGATTAACTGTTTAATGCCTGTCACGACATAATCTACACTTTCAATTATTCTGCGTATTATTAATTTCAAATTTGACATTATTATTATTATTATTATTATTATTATTATTATTATTATTATTATATCCACCTCATATTTTTATTTACCGCAATATCCTAGTGAATCACTTGTATCCAAATGTTGGAAATGTCGTAAAATTCGACAAGGTTCAAATAAACGAATCACAAAGCCAACCATTTGGCATCCGGTGCAGCCAACGAGCACGTTCGCCAAATTCGGACATTTCAGAAAAGCAGTAAAACCTCCGGGGCCACCATCGACACAAGATAATGTTAAGTCGGCCATCATTCTTGTCCCCACTTAATTATCATTTTGGAAACTGGTTTTATGTCTGTCGGTTCTTACCTCATGTACGGAACTTCCACTTGCCAAAGATTTCCGAAAAATACAAGCCCTACCCTTCTCACTGAATCGTAGAGCTCAACTTTATGGTCGCTTTCAAAACACTTGGACAACTTCCACACAGCTTCCTCATATGTGTAAAGTTCGGCTGGTAAGAATGATAAACACCAGAATTGCTTCAAGTCAGCCATAGAAGCCGGGCCAGAAAATTCTCGTTGTGCAGACCGAAATTTATAAAATGATCACTTTACGCTTAAATAATTTATAGTGTTCTCCAGTAAAACCCGATGAACAATCGACTGAGGAATATAAAAAAGGGGAAGTTTAGAGCAAGTGTGATTAAATTATATATATATGCACACACACACACGCACACACACACACACACATATATATATATATATATATATATATATTGATATGTGTGTATGACGGTGTATGTGTTTATATGTCTATCTCCGGGTTTGTGACTTTTCATGTTTTAAGAGAATTTAAACTTCCGCGATACCCACAATTTCATAAATTATATAAATCATGAAATTAATTCAGTGAGGTACTGTAATTGCAACATTTTTCTCCAAAATTAAAAACGAGGACATCTTTAAGACTTATTATAGGGCTTGTAATAATTTGCCTGTATCCTTGACCGAAATGTACCCTACCCAGCCCCCCAAAAAAGAATATTCCTTATTATGGCATTAAACTGCAATTAACAGTGAAGCACCAGTTCTGAAGAACTGCGAACAGTGAATAAATAATAATTTCCATCACTTCTTTTTCCACCATGATCCAAAGTTATATTACTTGATAGAGTTTCATCAATGGGGTTAAAAGATCTATTTAAAAAATTATTAATACTACACAGAACGAAAAAAAATATTCGTATTAGATAGGAATGAGTAAACAACTAATAAAAAAATATAGAGAATACCACTTTAAGAGAAACATCAAAGTTACATAGCAAATATAGTTATGATTACAATGAAATATTTACATATGAATGAAATGTCATCATTTAATAACGGATGTACCGGTGATATGTCACTTAAATGAACTAAACGATGATGTCTTCTTAATTTAAGAGAAGCACGCACTATATAAAATATATAGAATATTCTCGGTATTAAAATGTTCATTGAAATAGATTTTATCCGATTCTAGATTCCTCAAAAAAACTTTATATCACAGTTTTTTCCAATCCTTCTTAGTAATGTCACAAATTATTTATCACCAAAACTGAAATTCATAGATTTTTGAAGATTTATCTGTTCACATCTTTAAGATAATTCATAGGCTCATATTAATATCTACATCGTTTGTCATATATATATATATATATATATATATATATATATATATATATATATATATATATATATAACTTAGTGGGTTGCGCCTTATTTTCACCCCGACTAAGTAGACATTCTAGAACCATATTCTCTCTCTATATATATATATATAGTCATCCACGGGCAAACTATCGCTGTATCACAACTCTTCAGTGTGGCTAGACACATGAGATGCTTCAAGGAGAAATCGAGACCCAGCAGACCTTACGCCAGGCCAATGACATACCCCTTAGCCAGTAAGCGAATCAACGTCAACTCCAGAATTTAGCGGATATGTATCAACTTTTGTTTGTTTACATCTTACATTTTACGCTATCGACTACCGAATTACTGAATTCGTTCGAAGATATTTGCATTATACAAGTGGCAACGGTTAATTCTTCCGCCAAAGTTATATATATATATATATATATATATATATATATATATATATATATATATATATATATATATATAATGTCAATGGCATTACAAGTTTTCTTTATTTCTAAAATAACAGGTTTGCATTTCCTATTTGAAGATTGGTTTCTTTAAAAATCCATAAAGGCACAATATTGACAGTACAGGTGAGAAAATAATTATTTTTGGTGTCATCCTGTTCTACAGGTCAAAATTTGGGCAAATTCTGATTTATGAAAAAACCTTTCTTAACAATTTTTTCTCATTTCACTTTATACGTTTTTTCTAGTTTAAAATGGAATGCTAATAATGCTGAAAGGCGCTAAGAATTTTTCTTTACAATTTTTCACTTGGAAATTATTTTTTAGAAACATTTAACCTCAATTATATTGCCCTGAAGATAGTTGTAAAAATCGAAACGGGAAAAATCTCCTCTGGATATTTTGTTTTTTCATATTTTATATTCGCACACATGAAGATATACATACATACATTCATATATTTACCGAGAGACAGAGAGAGAGTGTGTGGGTGAGCGAGTGAGAGAGAGAGAAAGAGAGTGATTCATTGTAATGACGTAACAAGCAGAAGAGAAACTTAATTTCATGTGTCTGTGTTTCGTTTCGTTGATCAATTTTCTTCACGACAAAAGTTCATTCGATTTTATTTCTAAGTGTTATGAATATTTCTTTTTTTTTTTTTTTTTTTTTTGATTTTTGAATATATTTAAATATTCTTCATTAATGGTTGCTTAATTATATTTATAGTTATAAATCAACAAATAGCATTGTACATGTTAACATACAATTTTGCATTTTATAATAAGTTTTTTTTTTGTTTTTGTTTTTTTACTAAAAACTTTTTTGAAAATGTGATGAGAGTCATTTTGGATAATTATTTTAAAATTACCGAAATGCAGCCTCTGACCATTTTTCTAATTATTCCGCTCTCACAGAGCATTTTTCGCTCTTTATAAAACATTTTCTTCTGCATAGAAACTTTGATCTTACTTAGAAAATGATTTATTGAATTCGATGAATATATTCAGCCCGGTATCTATGATCCTGTGCCACACTAAGCTATGCTTAATCGATTAATATTCATCTGCAATGTTAACTGGTTTTGAAAAAAAACCAATTTCGCATTTGGTTCCCTTATAATATTATACCACGAATGAAGAAAACTGATATAATATAAAACCGTTTGATATCTTTGAGAAAAATTTCATTCGAAGTTGGCAAAACTCGAAACATATATCGGAATCTCGCTCCTTTACGTCAAGCTATTTACAGAGAAATATTTGGATCAGGAAAAGTTTAATCTGATCATAAGAAATACCATTTTCATACAAATTGCTGACATTTATTCAACATGTTATTATTTTACATCGAATTTCTCTACATGACCCAGTCCATTGGCATAATTGTCACAGCGTTTGATAATGGGCCAGGTGACCTGGGTTCAATACCAAGTAGAGTTGTAGTGAAAGAATCAAAAAATGGTTTTTGATGCCTCCTTGCTTAAAAATCAGCATTATAAGGTACGCGTCCAGGATAAGTGGAGTCATTCAGGGAGTCATTCCTTATACCTTAGGGTAGTAGCTATTGAAAAAGGAGCTTTCGGGTCGCCATCGACTACGGTCGGCCAACTTACTATATATGTATAATAATTTTCTATTTCAATTTTTACGATTGTTCAATTACTTGCCACACATATACGAGGATCCTTAAATAAGTTTCCTGAATTTTTTTATATGGGCATTTTTATTGATAGTACACACATGAAACTCTAGTCTCCTTAGAAGTAATCTCCTCTGGCTGCAATGCACTTGTTGTACCGTTCCAGCAACTTCTCGAAGGTCCCATGGATGTCCCCTTGTGTGAGCGTGTCAATGACCTTCGTCACAGCCTCTTTCCTCTCCTCAATTGTCTCATAATGAAAGCCTCTGAGCTTAGGAAATAAGCAAAAGTCACAGGGAGCAAGGTCTGTACTACAGGGAGGCTGAGAAACTGTCTTGATGCCCATCTTGGTCAAATAGTCTGTGACAGGGATGGAGTTATGGACTGGGGTATTGTCCAAGTGGAAATGCCACGAACCCGATTTGAAGAGTGCTGGCCTCTTCCCTAGGAATCTCTTCCTGAACTCCCTTAAAACCTCAACATAGTTACCATAACCCTTTGGCAAATCAACTCTGGTGTATTGACTTCTTTACTCCTCCCAAACCTCTCATCATCCCTCACAGACTCCCTGCCTTCCTTGGATCTCTTATGCCACTCAAAAATTGATGCTCGCTTCATGCAAGATGGTCGAAAAGCAGTCTGAAGCATTCCATACGTTTCTCTGGCATTTTTTCTAAGTTTAAAACACAATTTTATTGCATATCTTTCTTCTAAAGTATCCTTGCATTTTTGAAAGTCACCATCTGTGACAATCAGGCTTTAGTAGGGTGTATTCCAATTGCTGCTGTAGCTGTTCCTTTGAACCTGAAATCATAAAAATTGGTCAGTCATCTCATAAGATGTAGAGCAATAACAGAGTGAATTTTCAAGTGTCTACACCAATTTTAAATGCCTGTACAAAAAAAGTCTAGAAACTTATTGAAAGTACCACGTATAAAAATATATATAATATACCCTCAAAATAAACGAAAAGTGTGAACAATGTAGTTAGCGTTGTGTACAAATATAGTTTTCGTATAAAAAAAAACAGAACGAAAAGAAATCAGAAATTTTGCACAGCTGAAGCCTCGCTTAAAAGTTTCTGCTCAACTAACTGTTGTCTCTGGTATTGCAGCGATTTTACGACGAATGAAATACTTCAGTTTGTCAGTGTATGAGGCATAGGTTTAATGACTGAATTTTTTCTCTGAAATTTCAAACTCAAGTAATAGACTTGTACTCAGAAGAACTCTTTCGTATCGACCTTCTCCAAAGTGCTTCCAAAACAATGCATTGATGGAGTCGTCATTTATTAAATGTTTCAATTGCAAATTCACGTTGTTAACCATTCCCTACAATGATTGATACTCGAAAGGAATTTATGCTGCTTTTCAAATGACATACCTTCAACCGGTTCTCCGCAACAAGTAACTGCGTGGAGGCAATGTTTTAGGAAGTAGCTAATTTTTTGGGACGCTCTATCTTCCCTGCCTCCCCATTTTCCTCTCTCTCTCTCTCTCTCTCTCTCTCTCTCTCTCTCTCTCTCTCTCTAGAAAATATATATCTCTGTGATTTGTCCCGGGAAGGGATATATTTAATCGAAGTAGCTGAGTGGTTTTGATCCTGTAACAGGTGTAGTACAATCGAGCAGGTAGATAATCGTACTGATACTAGACATGTTCGTACCGACACTGGACATTCGAAGTCGTAGTCGATGTACCTCTACATTGGTCGGTATTGCCAATCATATTCATGACATCCTCCCCTTAACTAGATTTTTCAGTAAAATTTAGCTTCAATATTTTCTCTTTTCATGGTCTGGATTTAATCAGTTGATTTTTTCCTAAGTGCGCCCGAAAGGCGTTGTGTCTCTCACGATTCGACTCGAACACTCACCCATCCGAGGACTTGACAGATTCGATATACTGTGAGGAAAACCTTTGCATTTCTTCTTCACTTGCTGAAGCGTTGCATTTCACGGCTTCTTTGGGGGCTATTTTTTACCAAGATCTAATTACGTATCCAATCTGGCGCTTGCTATCTTCACGCTCAAGGTCCTGTCAAGCTAAATCTAAGCTGTTTCTTTTGTTGATGATTTTGCTCCTGTAGCTGGTGCTGCTTCTGAACCTGTAGTTTTGGGTGGATGTTTCTTTTTCCTGGTGGCCTGGGTCCATTCCACCTGGAGAACGCTCTGATGGTCCCCGGGTTCCAATATAGTTTTGGTGATTGAGCTACTGGATTTGCCTTTGGTGTTGCTGTCGTTGTTGTTGTTATCGGTGGTCAGTGGATTCCTCTGCGGGTAGAATCTGGCCAGGTGGCTTAGTTTCTGGCAGGAGCAGCAAAGCAGCCGCCTGCCCACAACGACCATAACCATTTGCTGGTCCTTTTTGGTCAGTTTGTGCGAGATTGCCTGGAATCCTTCCCTGTTCATGCAAACATTGAGAGCGTAGACCCCGTGTGTCGTCCCATCCATCGATGTTAACTGTGTTACTTCATCCACGCTGCCAAACGGGATCATGTAGGCAGCGAGGACATCCCCATTTAGCTGCAATGGGTCGTTGCACGCGGTGACTCGTATCTGCCTTTTGCCTCTATATTCTAGTTGAAGCTGGAAGTGCTTTGTGGAGACGTTACTACCTGTCAACTTAACCGTCAGTTTTTCTGAGGGCAGAGGATATCTCAGGTAGTGAAACTACGCCGGCAGAAATGTCGGCATCGCATGCCTGCGAATTTGGCTCCAAAAATGTCAACATGTGATGAATGCTGATTTACCTGCGGATTTGGCTCCACTTGTGCAACTAATTCGGGTATAGGAAGAATTTCGTCACCTGAGCATAATTCTCGACTCTGTCCCTATCGTAATCTTGGGAGGGATTTTTTATGGCCCAGGAGACTGGCGTTACTGGGCTTGCTAGCGGTTTTTGTCCCGGTGGAATCAAGCAACCGGATATGACGTTTCATTCTGCTAGGCCTGTAGCGGTAGCCATTCTGATGTTGACGTCGAGGGTCAAGTTACCGGCTCCTCTAGCATCTTAGGGAGTGCTTCCAGTCTGTTGTCGTTAAATAAGTGTGTGTACTGCTGATGTTTTCCTCTATAGTTGTGGAGCAACTAGGAGGAAAGTTGGTGACTTACTGAAGGAGGCTGTTGTTGGTTATGACGAGGTGGTAGACATGCCGAAATGAAAGAACTGAGAAAATGAGCAAAAAGGGTAAAAAGGAAATTATGGTCAGGCTAGCGTCTGGATGTTGTAGGAGTTGAATTCTTGCAAAAAAAAGACAAACAAAATCAACAGAGGAGGACGTTCGTAGTCGTAAATAATGTACTTGTTCATTGGTCTGTATTTATAGCTGATACCAGTCAATAATATAACTGTGAGGGGGGACCCAGGTGTATGCATATTCATTATGAGTGTGTGTACTTTTGACTGTTAGTATATATAAATATAAATATATATATATATATATATATATATATATATATATATACACACTAACAGTCAAAATTATTTGGCCACCCTAAATATTTCCATTTCTCATCCTAAAAGTGTTATTAAGGAAAAAAAAAGCACCATAACGCTTTTATTTACAATACTGAATAAAAGTTTTATTCTGTATATTTGAGCTTAGTATAACTATATATCTTTGGAAAAAATTATTTGAGATTGTTTCTCTTATTTTGTACTGAGATGAATAAAACGTTTTCAAAATGTTACATCATACCACCACGTGAACTTACATTAGATTATTTAGCGTTGAATTAAATCTTTTATCACAGTCCCTAGCTTACGTGAAAGAAGGCTGACTGCTCCAAACATCACTGCACAATTGAACCAATGGCGTGAATGAGTCAACAACCACTGTGAGGAGAAGACTCTGTGATGTTGGCCTCTATGCAAAATTGCAGTCAAGAAACAACTGTTAAAGAAGCAAAACAACGTTAAAAGATTCCAGTAGGATAAGAGGCACAAGAAATGACAATGAAGCAGTGGAATAAAACCTTTTGGACTAACGAATTAAAGTTTAAAATCCTTGGGTAAAATAGGAGGGTCTCTGTGTCGTGAAGAGTTCGTGAAAGGGTTGGGATCCCCTGTATCATACCAAACGTAAATCATTGAGGAAGCTTTGTTCAACTGATGTCTTGGCCGGCACAACCAGCACACTTTAACGCCATTGAACAGATGAGGGATGAATTTGAGCGAAAAGTCAGAGCTAAGTAAGCCACAAGTGCAACTCGTCTCAGGTAACACTTGCAGGAAAGCAGGGCAGATCTATCTTTATTCAGCTTTCAATCTCGGTTGGAAAGGATGCCTAGAATTTGTGAAGCAGTGATAGAGGACAAGGTGGGTTGTTTTTATGAACTAAAAGTTTAAGAAGTTTTTTTTAAATGTTTTTTTGGTTTAATTCGAGTTTAATTTAGCTCAGGATATTAAATAAAACAATTGTTGTGCTTAACTTGTAATCAAAAATAACACGTTAAGGGGCAGAAATAAGACTTTTTGAGGGTTGTCAAATACATTTGACTGGTAGTGTGTATATATATATATATATATATATATATATATATATATATATATATATATATATATAGAAGATGGTTGACTGAAAATGAGTGGAACACAAGGAGGGTATTTTTAAAAGAAAAAATCATTTGATTACATTCCATTAGAGTATCATAGTCAGTCTATGATCCTTTTAGCCGACACTTATATATATATATATATATATATATATATATATATATATATATATATATATATATGTATATATATATATATTTGCGTTTGTGTGGGTACAGTTACGTGTCTGTCAAAGAAAGTAAAGAGAAAAATCAGATTAATGTATTTTACAATCAAAATAGCAACGTTATACTGAATCTTCCACAAAATATGTATATGAATCTTGCATATATATATATATATATATATATATATATATATATACCAGTCAGTCAGTGGAATCTTCCACAAATATATGTATATGAATCTTGCATGTATATATATATATGTGCGTGTGTGTGTGTGTGTGTGTGTGTGTGTGTGTGTGTGTGTGTGTGTGTGTGTGTGTGTCTGTGTGTCTGTGTGTGTGCCCGTGCGTGCGTGGGTGCATGCGTGTGTCTGTATTTAGGCAGCATTTCCTCGTTGAGACATATTTGACTAATTATTATAGACATCTTTTGTCTTCATATTTTAGTTTCAATCTTTTCAAATCGCTGTATCGTTGTTTAGATATCCGGCTGGAATTGACTAACACATGTTTCGTATTAAAATAGTTCTGAAATACGTTTGTGCTTTTCTCGGGCCATTATCGGTGTGGGGTATATTACGTTTTAATTACAGTGCAAGTTTGGTAATTTATAAAGTTCAGTTGGAAGCATGCTTCTTCGAATCATCATTTCTTAGATATTTTCATCTAATTTATAATTGTAGTGCATCTGGTCGGAGTGAAAATATTAGATAAATACATGTTTATTGAGTGGGATGATGCGTTGTTTATTTTGTGGGCTACAATTTTTAATTGCAAGAATAATTTGTTCATCAATAATGTAGTTTGGGAACCCATTATTAATGAGAGTTTGTATTGTGTTGTTTAGATCCTTATGAAATATTATAATATAATAGAGAGGGAAATTGATTTTGCCTGAGATTCTAGGTCATTAATGATAGTTATTTCATACTGCTAGGGGTATTCACTTTTAAGGTCGAGGGTATAGGAGTTATTATTGGAGGGTTTTTCTAAGTGGAAGTAGTAAAGTTATCATTATTAGTTATTATCAATCATAACATCAAGAAATATGATTTTATTGTTTTTGTTTAGTTCACAGGTAAAATTAAGGACTGAATTTCATTTGAATGTGTCTTGTAGCATATTTATTTCATGATTTTCGTTGGAGAAAGTAAGTATATCTCCAATAAATCTTAGTTAGATTGAGGGCTTTTTAATGCTTTTAAATATATTATTTTCAAGATCGGACATAAAAAAAAATTACAGATCATATACTAAAATAAATCTAAAACCTCTTGGTTATAAACAATTCTGGGTGGAACGATAAAGTAAAGACAAAATGATACCATTTCCGTTTAATGAAAACCGGTTTTCTCTTTTTGTTGCAGACAATCTACTAGTTGGTCAGTTGTGTACAAATCCCAAGAGCGATAGGAGCCTTCTATCATGTCTGAAAGTGACACAATGTTCAACGAGCGAGATCAGAGATGTGCATCTGTACAACTCATGCCCTCTACCGATCCAAGTTATGACAACAGGACCAGTGCCAGCACCCTCAAAATACAAATCCGGACGGTTCAACGCTTGAGGGTGATGAAAACAAAGTTTCCGGCTACGGTTATGGTCTTTGGTGTGGTTTCAAGTGAGGGCCACATCATGCCACCTCACATCTTCGAAGTCAGATTGAAAGTCAACACCAAAGTGTTCCTGGGTGTGCTGAAGAGTGTGGTGATCCCCTAGTACAATCAGGTGGCCGGTGGCAGACACTAGGTGTTCAAAAAGACTCAGGCTTGGCTTCAGAAGGAGTACTACGGCTTTGTACCCTTCTCTCACTGGCTGCCCTCTTTCTCCGCCCTGGACTCTCTGAACTACTTTGTTTGGTCATACGTCGAGAACATCACGATCATGACCTCCCACAACACCAAAGCCTCCCTGATCTCCGCCATCCGCCGATTATTCGCCGGGCTCCCGCTTGCGATTGTGGAAAAGGCATGCTCCCAGTTCCGGATCCGTATCGAGGCGGTGATTGAGGCTGAAGGCGGCTACATTGAACAGATGTCAGCTCTACTACTTAATCAAGTTACCTGAATTGGATTTTTCAATAAAAGTTTTAAAATAAATCTGTAGTGTTGTTTTATTCAGGACGATCATTTTATTGTTCCACCTTGAAATTCCTCACCCACCAGTTGGAATTTTGCAAAGAACTAACGTTATATATGAATTTTAAATGTCCTTTGGGAGATTCTATCCCTGAAAACAAAAATATATGCGTTGTTTTAATGACGACTACTCTGTTGAGGAAACTTACAATGCATCTTTGTGTTACTGACTCAGTAGCCAAACATCTGAAAAATCAATTTCAAAAAATTCTAACCGAAAACTCAATAAAAATGCAACAAAATAGCAAATGAAGACTACACTTCATCGAATCCTTTCACATTAGAAATAAACGTTGCAACCTGAACAAAATTAGTTTTGAAACCAGTGCTACTCTACTTAAATCTCTTAAGATAGTTTTTCCATATGTGTAATCAAAATACGATTACACCAGCATAAATGCAACGCTCTAAGTACTTTTTCATTATATAATGATAAAGGCCAGATAGGAACGAATATACATGAGAACCAGTTAAATACGAAATATTCATTAGCAAATATTAGCCGGATATCAAAAGAACAATATTAGCAATTTGAAAGAATCGGAACCAAAATATTAAGACAAAGGACGATAATAATATTTAATCATATATGTATATATACACCATTGGTTAGATTTCTGTCGTTTAAAAGACTTGTATTGTCCTACATTCCTTCAGCAATTACTTGCTGGGGAACACACACACACACACACACACACATATATATATATATATATATATATATATATATATATATATATATATATATGAAATCCCTCATATTTTCTATACGCGAATAATCCACACCCATTGTCTTTGGACGCTGACTTGGTATTACTGATATATATATATATATATATATATATATATATATATACTTCTTTATTATCTTTGTACAACACAATTTGCCTTCTTTTGTTGTTTGTCCAGGTCAGTGAGTTTGACGAAGTACACAAAATTGTGTAATTTACAAACGTTCTTACCTGCACGGCTGCTGGGAAAATAAACACAGAGAAATCCAACAAAACCATTTAAAATATATTATCTATTTTTACTGTATTATCATCTAATAGAATCAGAATATCGAATCCAATGTGAAATTATCTAGTTTGAGGGGAATCGTTTTGTTATTTCTCCAAGAAAGAATTTCCTGCTTCTAAACCGATAAATATCTCCACAATTGCCCATTGAAAAGCAACAATCGGAAAGTGGTATTTTGGGCAGTTGAAGGAACCAATGTCTGCAAATATCACAGACCTGAAAGCCAGTCAAAAGAGGAAGAGAGAAAGACTCAATTGATTCTTAATATTCTTTACAAGATGCATAATATCCGACATGAAACCGAAGTGAAGAACGAGATCACACAGCAGATTGGTGATAGAAGGAAAACTAACTAAGCAGAATCTTAAGAAAGCAAAAACTGTTAATCAAAGAATAAGAGGCTGATCCGGAGGGTGGAGCGGTTGGGGGGAATATAGTGTATCAAACTCTCAAAAGAAAAGAGAAGAGAAAACATACTGAATGTGTGGATATTCTTGTTGGATTGTATAAAATTTATATGGAAAGAATTATGTGACATGAATGAGATAAATTACCAGTTTTGCTTTATTATTTTAATACATTAAGGGATTAAATCTAATTTTATGTTTATCAAAACCGATGACAATAAATACGGTTTGCTTTGGTTTATGGCATATCAACCTTCGTGGGTTATTTAATGACAAAGCCATACGTCGAGAAGAACAGCAGTGATACTATTTAGCCCATAGCTGGGGGGATAAGGGGATTTATACCTTGCCCAGGGTTTTTTGTCCGAAAGTGAACGTAATAGCGCGACTGGAGTTTGAATTCGCTTACTATGATTCCGCACTTCAGTGCTTTAACCATTTCATCACAAGGACACCCGCGACTATAAATAAAAGACACGAATTGTAAAATAGAATTCTATCCCATTGTTTATATTAAAATATCATGACTATATTGGTATAGTTTACCTACTTTCTCTCTTTTCCCACTGTCTCTTTCTCCCTCTCTTTCGCTCTCTCTCTCTCTCTATATATATATATATATATAAGTGTGTGTGTGTGTGTGTTTATGTTGTGTGTGTTTATACAACAGACTAATGAGAAATTCAAATGTTATGGTGAATATAAGCACATTACTTTCTTTGATAAAAATATATATTGTTTATTTAGAGCCCATTGAGTTTTTACGAGTAATAAAGCTGTATCCTATACTGCTAAATTTCTCTGTCTGACAGTCTGACTGCCTCTTGTTTTTTCACAATCGTCATTTTTCATATCTCGCTGTGACATTAGAAAGGGAAGTGTGTATAAAACCAAGATTCATAGCAGTATATGTCGTTTTATACATAATTTCATTTTTTCTGCTGTTCCATCAAACATCCATCGCTGTTTCAACAAGACTTTTCATGGATTTAAACTCCTGAAGAAGGTTATTACAACTTAAAAGTTCAACGTCGACTTTCATTTTAAATTCATCAAATTTAGATCCTTTTGTTTATTCTACTTTTCTTCAGTCAGCGTCGGTAATTGTTTTTGCGGGATACGTTCTGCTTCTTTTCTTTGTCAATTCGAAGCTATTTTCTCTGATTTTATCATTCGATGTTCTAAGCACGTAATCAAGACAGATGATAAAGAGGTATGGCGCTAGTGTGTCCACTTGTAGTACTCCTGCTAGAATGTCGAAGTATTCTGTGTCTCCATCTGGTGAACGTACTTTCACTTTGGTGTTTCTATAGAGAATCGTTATTGCTGCTACGGTTTCTTTAGGTAGGCCGTATGCTTGTATGATTGTTCCATCTTTCCTCTGTGAATGGAATCGAAGGTCTTGGTAAAGTTAACGAATAGTAATGTCGCTTGTAGGTTTTTTGCTCGTACGCCTTCAAGGATTCTAAAAAAAAAAGAAAAGTAAAAAAAAGAAGCAGAAGGTACCCAGCAAGACAATTACCAGCGCCGACTACGCCGATGACATAGTGATACTGGCAAATACGGGGTGTAAACTAAATAATTGGATTGAAGGGACAAGGTACACAGAGAAGGCAACCCTCTCAGAAAAGGACGGGCAGGCAGAACCAACACAAGGAAGTCTAAAGTAAACAGGAAATTTCGGAGGACCGAAGGTTTTGTTCTTATTTTTTAACCTAGTCTCTCTAAACTTGATATTATCGTTAATGACTTCCTGGGGATACCCGTTGTTTATAAATATTTCTTTGATTACCTTGAGTTCATCTTCAATCTTGCTATCACTGCAGATATTCAAAACTCTATAGGAAAGACATCTGATTAAATTAAGCTTCCTAGATCTAGAAGCAAAGGAATCCCATCATAGACATTGCCCAGTAAATATAGGTTCTCTATAAACCGATGTGAGGAAAGACGAATCACATCTTTCAAATTGCACATCTAAAAATGGCAGTTTATTATTATTTTCTTCTTCCATGGTAAATGTTAAAGAAAAAGTGTAACTCATTCAATTTATCGAAGAATAATAATGCATTGTTACGTGATTTAAAGGAAACAAAAGTATCATCCACGTAACGTAGATAAATAAAGGGCTTAGAAAACTTTTTAAACAAACGTCTTTCTTGGAACCCAACAAAAATATTCGCCAGAATAGGGCCAAGAGGGGAACCCATACTAACATCCTCAATCTGGCGGTACAGGATTTCATTGAGTCTAAAAGACACTGACTTAGTGGCAATCCCCATCAACTCAATAAAAACCTGCTCGGAAAAGGGAAGGGCAGAAGCTGATGGACCACGATACAAAAAATCAGCGCACATAGATACTGTCTTATCCAAAGGGATGTAGTCGGCTCTATTTGAAATAACAACACCAGCACCTTTATCAGGCTTAGTTAAAACAATGTCGGAGTTCATTTTAGGTTGCTTTGCCGATTCAAAATGTACCTTCTGCCACAAGAAACTATGAGAATCGACAGAGGTGTTAACAAAAGACTGAGTCAAGTCAGCCAAACCAGCCTTCAGATAAGCAATATTACCAGAAGGAGCAAGTGAATGCCTCCTCAACTGTAAATACAACAATTCAATTTCGGCAAATACAGCAGCCGAACTAGTACTAAGGCGGGGAGGAACAAAAGAATTTAGCCCCCTCGATAGTATAAATTTTTCGCAATCCGACAAAACATAGGAAGAATAATTAAAGATATGTTTGTCAGTAGTTACGAACCATATTTCCTTATAGTTAAATGAGTCAAGAATTGTTGGTTGGATTGCCCCCTCTGTGTACCGCTGTTGTCAGACGATTTTTCACTACGAGGACAACCTTAAATTCTACACATAAGGACAAGTTGCCTATCTTTCAACAAACTATGTTAATATATAAGTTTGAATGTCACTGTATTTCGACATAATAGGCAGGACTTGTCAACCCCTCGAAGTGAGAATTAGACAACATGTACCCAGAGTTATTATAACAAAAGACCGACCACCTTGTCTCTTCAATCCAATTTAGTTTACACCCCGTTTTTAACTATTTTTCCGGTGACTAAGACTGACAAGAGCCGGACGAAAGGGTCCTCGCTGTTTTATTGCTTTAAAATAGTTTTCCCCTTACCCATGACTTCGCTATTCATTTATTTATACAAATTTTCGTATATCAAGAACAATATATATATATATATATATATATATATATATATATATGCGCTAGATCAACTAAAAGCAGAGATTACATGGGACATTCGTTCATCTTTATTTTTAGTGCAGTTTGTGATTTTTTTTAAAAAACGCGTTTACTTTCGGCCGTTGATATCATTGCAACCGTTTCTTGATGCTGAGTATTCACCCGGGAATGGTTCTACGTGCATTTCATTCATGCTGAAATCCCTTCTGTATCCGTCGTCTGTTCGGTCGTTTTCCTTCAGTCTTATCTATTTTATGCGTTACTGCACCAAAGCACTCCGGACAAACTTCATAACTCTGCAGAAATATGTTATTTGTTGATCAATGGAGCCCTTAAGATGGGTGGTGAGCAAAAAGAAAGCTCCTGGTTTAAGTTTGTCCAAGTAGCTATCAGATTACCCTTGGGCCACAAAATTCTTGGCTTGCTAGGAATGTCTCAAGGACGCTGACCCTCAGCAATGGGCTCCTGAACACTGTGGGGGTATTCCTGATTCATAAGTCCATCATTCGATTTATATTCTCCGGTATATATATTATGAATATCTTCCCCTTCATTCGGAGTTACTGACTACCTATACGGTCCAATCAGTGGGCATGACCGGTATCAACAGGAAAAGAGAACATCGGGTGAGTTGGTGCAACAAAATCAGCTTGTACCGTAGTTTGTAAAAGAGAAGTCACTGATTGATTGAAGAAATGCGAGCGACAAGGACTGCTTCTCGCACGCCTTCCTTCAGACAAAATACAAATTTGACAAAAGGTTAGTGGCGGAAATTTTTGGCAGAGGACGCATGCAATCGACGAGCTAGCTTGAGAATGCAAAGTGATCATGCAGCATGAAAAGATGTATTTTGAAAAAAAAAACCCAAAAACGACAAGGACAGATCGAGTCCCCTCCGACATTAACATGATTATTATAAAGAAAAGTAGCAAAAGACTTTATAAGATGGTCGAGACAGAAGAAGTAGCTGCTCGGTCTGTCTGTTAAATTATAAAATGAGAAAAAAATAAAATACATACTTTTAGTCCTGAACCCTCTCGACAACCACGAGAGAATAATCGCTGACAGAATGAAGGAGATAGTAAAGACCGTTACATTTTTCGTCTTTCCACTCCTCTTCCCTGTTCAATTATATACGCTAAACAGTCAAATATAATCGCACGCATCTTTCCACGATCAAAGTACTATTTTAAATAGTCCACTTATATATTTCATGTCTATTTCACAGTTAGCGAATAAAGTTTGTTTAATCGTTCCTTTGTGTCATGGTAATTTTTGTCACTCATTCACTTCTTTTCTATTTATTCGAGCGGATCACTCTCACGACAAAGGTACCCGATTCGCATGAAATATATATATATATTTCATATATATATATATATATATATATATATATATATATATATATATATATATATATAAAATACGAATATATATATATATATATATATATATATATATATTCGTATTTTTCCAGTTTGTAACACACACACACACACACACACATATATATATATATATATATATATATATATATATATATATATATATATATTCGTATTTTTCCAGTTTGTAACACACACACACACACACACACACACACACACATATATATATATATATATATATATATATATATATATATATTCGTATTTTTCCAGTTTGTAACACACACACACACACACACACACACACATATATATATATATATATATATATATATATATTCGTATTTTTCCAGTTTGTAACACACACACACACACACACACACACACATATATATATATATATATATTCGTATTTTTCCAGTTTGTAACACACACACACACACACACACACACATATATATATATATATATATATTCATTATATTTTACCTGTGTTTAACGCAATGTTTTTTTATCGTTTATTGTTTATTGTCATTACTGATGTTCATGTTGGGAGATGTCTCTTGAACACTACACGAAACTGCATTGACCATAAAATCACCACTCTCGCGTAGTCTTATTATTACTTCTCTGATTCCAGTGACATCAAACAACATATAATATCAACCTATAGTAATAAGAGATTAATTCTAATCTGAGGAAATACGAACAATCCTCACAACTAACATCAAAATCATTTATAAAAATAACAATAACATCGCCTTCAAATCTTTGAAGCCATCAATATTAAAAATAAATAGCAAAGTATCAATTCAACCGCCCTCATGACTGGCACTGATGAAATAAACATATTCTAACAACTCCCAGGCAAACCAAAGTATCCTCACAAATGATATAAACAGAAAATAAAATAAATACTGCACCCAAACTATGAAAACAATACTCACGTAAAAATTTCCCCAAATCAATCAATCGATATTATCGCCAACGGTTGGGAGCAGAACTTAGGGTAACTATTCTAACAATTGGACCCAGATGCAAAAGAATTAGCAAGTTTGCTAGGGTAAATAACACAGTAAGATCATAAAAAGGAAATTTTTTGTGGTCTTTAACCAAACGTATACTATTGTCTGCCATTGGTCCGAGAGACCAGAGTCATATCTCAGGTCGAGCCATTCTCAAAAATTGTACTTGATACCTACTTGATTAACACTCAACATTAAAAGGAATGGATCAAGAGTAAGTAGAGCAATTCAGGAAAAGGAGATCCAACCTCTTCAAACCCACGGTGTTGTAGCTATTGAAAAGGGAGCCTACGGGTCGAACTCGACGATAGTACGACAACTTTCTTACAAATATATATATATATATATATATATATATATATATATATATATATATATATGTGTGTGTGTGTGTGTGTGTGTGTGTGTGTGTGTGTGTGTGTGTTTTGGCAGCATTTCTTCATTGATACATATTTGATTGAACATAATAGACATTTTTGGTCTACATATTTGTTTGTTAATCCTTTCGAATTGCCTTATTGATCTTATGACATTCGGCGGGAATTGGTAGATAAACCTTCCATAATTAGTTATTTCCCAAATACCTTCTGTCCAACTTTGGGCCATCATCAGAGGAGGATGTATTACGAAAGTAATCTAACTTTTGTATGTACATTAATACTTTGTAAGAATGAACGTTTGTACTTTTGTATTGTGTAGTGTTTACTTTTCGAATTTGTTTCTATATATAGCGTCAGTAGCTAAACACGTTAAAGTACATTAGCACTGGTTTTAAAATTAATTCAATTAAGTTTGGGTTGTATGTTCCTATTTTGTAGTTCCATGAGAATCTGTAGGTTTTGCTTGTTATTTTGATGTTCTAATATTGTTGTTCTTTCGGTAAGACTTTTCCGTAATTCTGTTGTTGGGCATAAATATTTTTTATATGCTGTGCAATGGAACTTGTATCGGAAAGGTGCATTTTGAGTCTTCTCGATAGGGTAGTTAAGGCTAAACTGACACACACACACATATATATATATATTGTGGTTTTCAGAGATAGAATCTCCTAAAATCTTCTTAAATTTATACATAACGTTGTTTTTTTTTGTTTTTTTGCAAAACTCCAATCGAGGGAGGGGAATTATTTTTAATGAATAAACTGGAGGTCTTAAATTTATTATAGTATATAAGTTTTATTTTTTAATTGTATCAATCGGGATTATGTATCTTTGTATCAATGTTTTTAATATTTTTTCATCTGATTTATTTATAGAAGCTTAATTATTTTATATTCCAGTCTTTCTATTATCGACTTGATATTTCCCCATGTGTTTTTTTTATTCCTTATCTGATGATAAACATTTCGTCTCTTTTAAAATCGTGATCGTTTGAATCGAAACTTTGTTCTTTATGTAATAGTTTCCTTTTATCCATACACTTCATTTTGTTTCTTTTGTTATTTAGTCTAAAATGAAATGACCATTCCAACGTTCCATTGTATTTTGTGGGGGGGGGGGCAGCGCGTACAGTATAATAAATAAATTATTCTTTTGCTTTTGCAATTTGCTGCATGGTCAATTTTAGAAGGTATGTTTTAGTCATGATGCAAGTGAACTTATATATATATATATATGTGTGCGTGTGTGTGTGTGTGTGTGTGCATTGTCATGAAACTTCTCCGACAGCTTAACTATAGACGAAGGTGACAAGCATTTAGTGTCGATCCTTTTACCTACGCCTATCGCCCGGACAACGCCAAGCGTATTGCTCGTATTAAGTCGGACAATATTTTATTTCGAGATGCCATTCAACCACAAGCAAAAAAGGAAAACTATGACACTGAAATTTTCGAACAAGCCGAAAATGAAGACGAAATGCACTATTTAGAATTTAAAAAAAGCATGTATAGAAGTAAAATAGTCTTAGAGACAAAATAAAAGTATTGCAAATTTAACAATTAGGGGCAATTCACCTAAATTTTTTCTTCTGATGATGTGAGCGAAAAAATCTTTTAGAATGTGTTTTGTGTGCAGTAGGTAAGCAAAAAGTAAAACAACTTTAAAATTAAAGCTTATTTTACTTCTTCTCTTTTATCTTTATTTATTTATTTATTTTTTTGTGTGTGTGTCGCGTTTCACCGACTGTTAATTTTTCTTTGTTTCTTTGTTTCTTTCTTTGTACATCTCCAAAACGTTTCTTGTTCTCTGGCTCTTCTCGTGGTCAGTCAACAAATAAAAAAGTCACGGGGTTCTTAGCCTTTGTGGGGGGCTTTTAATCTTCTCACATGAGCGGGCCTGAGAAGACCGTTTACTCTTTGCATCACAAACACATCTGCCAGATAGGAGATCTCTCAGCCAACTGACTTGTCTGATTTTTCTTCTTAGTAGATTCAGCCCTCCTGTTGCTTCGTATCATGCGCTTTTCTTGGCCAATCGACATTTAGCCTTAAATAGGTCACTTGCTGCTGGGGGCTGCTTAGCAGTTCATACAACCATATTAGGGAAACTTGACAATCAATCGGTTAGCACGCACCCTTGACCCGAATTTAAATCTTCAGGCTTCTCGTCTACTTCTGTTGGTTTGCGAGGGAAACAAAAAGAGGGAGAGAGAGAGAGAAAAGAGAGAAAAGAGAGAGACAGAGTCAATATTCCCGCTGGATACATTAAAATCAATGCTGCGACTCAAAAAGATAAATACAAAAATGAGGCTGTCTATATATATATATATATATATATATATATATATATATATAACCCTATCATATATGGGCACAAACTTTGCTAGCATTATCATGAAAATTTTTCTTTTTCAAAATATGAAAATGAAATAATCATCATAGAATTTTACTTTTATAACTATCTACAGTGAATACTTGATGTTATTATGAATAATAATAATAATGCTGGCTATAGGCAATATTTCTATTGGATTATTCTTAAAATTTGGCTAATCTTATTGATACTCTCCAGTACATAAAATATAATTAATCAGTACAGCTGGTTTGAAACCTTCCTTTTTTGTGAAAACTTTGAATATCGTTCCGTCAAAGAATGAATCCCTTGAAGCTCTCTTTGGAGGGTAACGGGATTCACCTGAATCAAAAAATGCCTTGAGTTCATTGAAAATATCAATTTTTGCTCAAACACTGTTTTAGGAACAACTCCAAAAATATTTCCTTCAAAATTCCATTGCGGGAGGTTTTGCGTTTCATTTTGTTTTGTTTTGTTTTGTTTTAAGGGCTTTTTCGTTTGTTTGTTTGTTTTGTTTTGTTTTGTTTTTCTTCATTTTTTATATAAACAATTCAAAGTGGAAAGACATTTATTTCAGGACACTTAATAAAAGAGTTTAAGGCATAATAGCTATCTGCTAGGCAATGTACTCGCCAATTAGAGTTAAAATCCTGAACGCAACAATATGTATTTCAAACTTGAGAAAGATATGAATCCACCTATTTTTCCTCCTGTTACAGGTAAATATTTGGACAAACTAGACACTTTAACAATATTATTACAACCAGTCTAGGAGAAAGAAAACTCTGAATTCACACCGTTTGTAGAACTGAAGAAGAATGGGCTCAGCTTGTTTATTTCTTCCCAATATAAGCTACCTCAGTAGCGCTCCTAAAACCAAACTAGATTACGTGACCAGTGATCGGATATCTTGGCGATGGCCTCCATATTCACGTATGCCACATTGTACCTTAACCGAGTTCTTTATTTAACATGCTCAAGGTTTCTAGCGTCAGTCCTCTTATATCTATGCAATTATTATTCTTGAACAATAAAAAACTTGTTTATTCTTATTCACGTATTCGCTATCTTTCATATAGTCCTAAAAATAGTTAGGGTCAAACAAATTGAACAAATTTATTTAAATTCTAAATTTCTTAGAATTATTCGCGCTGATACTCCATAGTTTTTGTTGGTGTTGTATAGTCGAAAAAATGTGTGGGTTAATTTAAACTGTTAAGCATTAAAAATATTTTGATCAAGATTTTGTACAGGTTGTCTGTTTCAATTTTTCAAAAAGTAAACACCGATAATTTGGATGGTTATTTACTTCACCCCTACAGAACACTTAACCGGATTAAATCGGTGCAGAGGCATTTTATTGGGATTTGTTGTCCCAAAAAATAGGCAAATCCATTCCTCAATAACTATGATTGAAACCACGTCTAAATTAATTAAATCATCTCAATATCTTTTCATTTTCATATCTTGATTTTGACAAAATCGGCTTCATCACTCATTGTAAATTTCTCAAAAATATTCATCTTTATTCAACTTCTGTTCAAATTGAAGTACATATTCCAGACGCCGTTGATAAATCCGGCAGCTAAATTTTCTTAACAAGTAGGATCTTTTTGGGTACATATTATAATCATACTTTAAAATCAGCTTTATCTCTTCTCTGGAAATTGCAAACTAAGCTGACAGTGAGAGGATGCACTCTTTTATTACTGGGATCTTCAATAATACTCTGTTGTATATCGTTCACTGCCACTTTGGTGTAAATGTTTCTGCAACTGTTGACTTTGGGTGCCTCACTATGCCAAACTAAGCACTTTATTATGTTTTCACTTGTCGAATTCCTAGCAGAAAAATGAGCACTTGGCTCACTTTCCGTTGAAATAATAAATATCTCAGTTGAATTGCAACACTTAATTATTTTAATTCGTTCTTTGATCATCTAGCTTGATATTTTCAATTTCCTATGGATACTTATTAAAAAAATAAATTAAAAAGGTAATGATTTTTTTAAATGTATCTTCTTTTTTTTATGGACCACTCTGCAAAATACAAAATTCTGTCAGTAGGCAGTACTCATTGTCAGAGAATTCTCCCACCCGAGCTTCATTCATTATCTTAGCAAACTTAAAATTCTGTTAAAAGGGTCGTGTAAAAATGTACCGGATATATTAGTAAAAAGTGATCTTATAAAATATATTTTGCAAGACAACAAAAATTTCTGAATAATTACCCAAAAAATCTTTAAGTGAAATAAATGCAGATGTAAGTAAAATGCATGAAAATCAAGAAATCTTTTGATTTCTAATAAACTTTTGGAATCTGTTTGGTTTGAGGCAGGAAAAATTGAGCTCACAAACAATAGTATACTAATTTAATCTTTCTTAAACAGTACACAACATGAGGTGGAACTATTGTATAATAAGTATTAAACTGTATGCGTTATTTCAAAATTTATAAATTATCATTATTTATGTAATAATGTATAATATGATGTATAATATTATAGTTTATTTATTATTATATTTTCGAGAAGATTGCAATCTGACAGGGTGCATGGGTATCACACTAACCTGCATTTGATTGTGAGACAACATTTCTGCAAGTTAAGGCTACATGTCGTCACTATTATTCTCTGGTTCACTCTTACATGAAGTGGTTGTAACTGTTATGGTCCAATGTACAGGTTAAATAGATCTTTTTGCTAGATATTAGCAAAGGAGAGGAATACCTGATAACATATAAATGTACATTATTTCAATTATGAATATTAAGAATAGTTACTTGAAGATATAATTTTTTTCTTAGGATGATTATTGTTATTAGTTATTTGAAAATATTTAACTCCGTGCAAACAAATTATCATTATTAAATAAATATGGTTACTTATTAAACTATAATTGCGTATAAATCAGTTACATTAAATAGGGATACTTAGAATCTCACAACTGTATGCAAATTATTTGTATTAGAATAGAATACTCGATATATATATATATATATATATATATATATATATATATATATATATATATATATATATATATATATATATATATATTTACTAATTTACTACCTAACAACTTATAGGGTGACAAAGAAAAAGAAAAAAGAACCGCCAGAATTCAGAGATAACAATATATCTCAAAACACTGCCCGGGGAAAAAAGAAAAAAAATATCGTTCAAAAAAAAGAAAATGCCTTATCACACCAATTGAAAAAAATCAAGAGATACGCAATCAGTTGGTCAAAAGAACAAAAACCCACCACAAAATGCTGTGATGCTACAATTACAAAGAGTGCTCAATACTAGGTAGAGCAAATTACAAAAATCAATTCGCGAGTCGGGACTATCCTACAATAGTTTCGCCTAAAACGGCTCCTCAGGGTTCCTAATACCGTTTTAGGCGAAACTGTAGTGGGATAGTCCCGACTCGCGAATTAATTTATATATATATACATATACATATGGGTACAAAAAATACTGAGGTAACAACTCCACAAAAATTATTTGTCTAAATTTCTGAGATGAAACTTGTTGATTATTGTTTCTTTGAATATTCGGACTACTGACTTCATCTCTATTGTTTTATCAGCCGAAACGTTGAGATTATACCAATAAAGATGAATCAATTGACATAATATTCTAACTAATAATAATTACATAAAAATAATAGATATAAATGCACAATGAAAATGATTCCTTAACCTCTTGGTATGAAATAACCCTGGATAATTTGATATGCCATTGAAATTACTTAATCAATCTTGCAGGAAGAGATTCTTAAGTTCTTTCACATAATTTTGGAATCTGCTTTGGTGTACTAGAATCAATCCTCTGCCTTTACTTTTAGACTGATCAATAAGGGAGACAATCTCTTTTACACTGATACAAATAGGGAACTGAACTTTGCAAGATATATAACCTACACCCGTAAATGAAAAATTTCCCCAGAATATCAGAAAACGTGAATTTGAATGAGACTATCTACTTACGAGACCATTTGGTAATCAAAGTGATACAAGATAATTATATCGTTGTTGAAGGAAACACAGATCCATATGAGAATATGAAAAGAAAAGCAGCTGAGGATTTTAACAAGGGAATTAAAACTCAGCTTTTCTTTTACTCTTTGAGATTATCTTGATTAATCTCAGACCCCTGGAAAGATATTTATTAGCCTTAAAAAAGACTAGAATAATAGGAGAGTCGTCATCTGTTATCTATTTACAAATATTCGTTGAGTCTGATTCAAGGTAATAATTATAAAGTTCTTAGTGAGAATATAACGAATGGCGTAATGGTGCTGGACTTTTGCTTGCTGATATTAGCTTCACAGGAAGTAAAGACATGTTGAGAGTTTAAGTGGGAGAGTCCAGGAGGGAGGGAAAAATATGTAGATCGGACCCCCCCCAAAAAAAAAACAAGAGAACAAATTTTCTCATATTCAGTTAAATAACACGTCTTGAATCCTGAAAAATAAATAAGATTAAATATCTAGTTAAAAGATCTTTTCAATATTTGGAAATCTTGAGTGTATCTCTGTACAAACCCGTAGAGTCTTTCGTACCTCACTCCCAGTATAAACTCATTCTAAATTAACCATAAAAATGCAATAAAAAATCATTTAGATATCAACTATTATCCTAAACCTTAATAAACGTTACGCTACATATTTTCCTTTCAATAAAGATCATCTTACAACCCCTAGGTAAAATGGTAAGTACTTTAAATATTCTTTATTACATTTGCCAGCGATGTTTGACAGATGTTTTTCATTCATGATTTTTCTCTTTGCAAAGAATTTTCAAACGTTTACAAAGAAATCTAATGTGATTTTGAAAAAGGATGGCTCATGGCTGAAACAAAGGAATTATTTTTTGGGGCTAATTAAGTCATCTCGAAACTTTGTTGTTCGTTAAGATCAGTTGATATGAAGTGAAGATAAGTATTTCAAAATTATTAAGTGTTCGCTCAAAATAATGTAATGGATTTTTAAAAATTGGTTTGCTGTTTACGAGACATAAAAATAAACAAATATATATTGGGTTACATATTCCTTAATGATCACCAACTGCTGAGGATTTGTGTTTTACAAAATTCTGAAATAAATTATTAGAGAGCGGGCTGAAAAATTCATTCACTAAAAAGGTTATATTTTGACGTGATGTTTATTGTTGATCACTTTTTTGACCAATTAGATTTACGTGGTGCATTCAATAAGGTTCAAGACTTTTTTGGTTCAGACATTTAAAATTGTCGTAGACTCTTGAAAATTCAGTATGATATTGCTATACATTTTATGAGATGACTGACCAATTTTGTGAGGGATGATGAGAGGTGTGGGAGGAGTAAGTAATTCAAAACACCAAAGTTGATTGGACAAAGGGTAATGGTTAGGGTTACTATGTTGAGGTTTCAAGGGAGTTCAGGAAGAGAATCTGTCGGAAGAGGCCAGCACTCTTCAAATTGGGTCAGTGGCATTTCCACTCGGACAATGAACAAGTCCATAATTCCATCCTTGTCACAGACTATTTGACCAAGACGGGCATCAAGACAATTCCTCAGCCTCCCTATAGCCTAGACCTTGCTCCCTGTCACTTTTGATTATCCCCTAATCTCAGAGGCTGCCGTTATGAGATAATTGAGGAGATGAAAGGGGCTGTGACAAAGGTCATTGACACGCTCACGCAAGAGGACTTCCATGGGGCCTTGAAGAAGTTGCTGGAACGGTACAACAAGTGCACTGCAGCTGGAGGAGTTATTACTTCGAAGGGGAGTAGAGTTTCATGTGTGTACTATCAAAAAAGGGCCCATACGAAGAAAGTCTGGAAACTTATTTAATGATCCTCATAAATACTATAACATCAGGGAAATTAGTGAGTGGACTGCATCTATGAGTATGTTGAAAGTAAACCTTATTTGGTCACATTCCATAAGAGTATTACGCTCAGCCTATGAAGATTTTTGCTGACCCTCGTCTATAAAATTGTATATGAATATATCTATTAGTTCATGTATTGCATTCCTCAAAATTTTCTATAACTTTTTTGTGTCGCATACATCGTTAAAAGTAGTTATACTAAATGACGTTATTGTCGTTTTTTCGACAATTGCTTATATTCCACAGATGAAAATTATCCTCATAACAGTTTTGTTCCAGCGTAGATATCGATCTCTTATGATATTATTTTGCTTTTAATAATGATTGCAAAGGAAATGTACATTCTTACATAAGATGGTGCAAATTTAAAGCAATTGTATATTGTTCTTTATTTGAGTTTTCAATGCAGCAATATTCAATATTATGAAACCATAAGAAGACAGTGAAATAGAGCTGGATGAGAAATGAGTCACAAGTAACTAATTGTAAAAGAAAAGATTTACCCAATCTACCTGCTTCAGGAGAATGTGACACAAGGCCAATAATTAATGCTAGTTTGAATTCGGAGGTTTCCTTCTTACTTATTTACCTAACTCTAGACAACTCAGCATCCAGTACTATTTACCCTTAACTGGGTGGGGGTGGGATGAAAACGGATTAAAGATTTTTAATGGGCATTAAACGACGTGAAACGCAAGGAATCCCGTCAAGGTTTAGAATTCGAGTCGGCACTTCCATTTCCCACGATGATAACCGTTATGCGCCGAGCAATTATCCACAGTATGAAATATAAAAAGATGTCAAATTACAAAGACAAAGAAAACACATGAGGCCCCAATGGAATAAAACAAAAATCAAAGGACAAAACCTACAAAGATATCTGGCAGTTCCGTAATAAAAGTGCTATGCTTATAAACAATACATATTTTACATGTATTGTTAATTTTGTTAATAAGGAAAAGAAACAGACTAAGGTTTTATACAAGGTTTGACCAATACATCTAAACATTGGTACAGAAAATATTAAAAAATTATCAGTGAGTATCATTGTTTAATTTTTTATCCATATGATAAATGGGAAAAGTTTTGTGAGCTTTTGTTTTGTTTTTTGACAGAATGCTAGTATTTAAAATATGAATGTCTAAATACGTCTTTTCTTCATCAATCTATGAAATTATTTAAGTTCCCTTTTGATAAACGTATTTCATCACATCTATCTATCTATCTATCTATCTTTCTATCTATCTATCTATCTATCTATCTCAATACATGCATATCTATTTATGATGCTTTCTGTTTTTGTACTGAATGAACGAGGATTAAGAATTTGTATTACTTCAGAAAAGCCAATATTGTTTTTGGATTATACTTTAGCCCAGTCACTTTCTTCTGCTGCTGTTGCGACGACCTGCAATTTCCTGCCGGATATTAAATTATGTTCTCTGCAAAAAGAAACTTAGAACAAAACGAAATAAGGGTTTATAATAATAATAATAATAATAATAATAATAATAATAATTTTATATACTTATATGAAATTATCAATTATACTTAATTTGAAAATCGGAAATCAGCGTGGTATATGTTGTAATAAAAAGTAGCAATTTTGAGATTTTAAATGTTGTTAAATGAAAGTATAAGTGTATTTTTTCAATACCTGCGTCTTTAAATATTATTTTATTTTCTACATTTTTCGAAATTTCTGCTGGCAACTCTAGTGGTTTCAAGGATCAGTTTAAGATAATGTCGCCAAATTGTCACAATCAAAATATTTCTATAAGCCAATCTAACATCTCGTAGAAAATCGTAAATGCTTTTAAAAGGCAGCATTGAGACACCCTATATAACGGCATTAATTGCTAATGAAATCATACTTCAAAGAAAAAAAAGTAAAGAAGAAAACAAATTAATATTGAACTAATATTTAAAAACTAAACCCATGCCAAGGAACCAAGTTGAGTTTAGGTTATTTGGTTTGATGGCATATCGACATCTGATGGTTATCTAATGCCAAACCCAATATATATGCTATGGGATCGTTACCTACCCATTGATAGACTCTTTCAAGTCCTATATTAATCGAAAGCCAAGTCCTCTCGTCGATCGGACGGATCGGTGGTTGTCGTGAGATTATATCGAGACTGGATATTCGACTGACAAGCAAGTCTCGCTTACGCCATCACTTTTCTCTGTATCTAATTACTTCAGTATATCGTTAAACTTATACCGTGTTCGGAGTTATATTTTCATGGTCTTAAAGTGGGTCTAAATCAATATATATATATATATATATATATATATATATATATATATATATATTCTTCAATCCAGTATATCCAGAGTAGGGAACAATTCCATCAGGACAAAATAAATTATTCAAATTTCGAATATTTAAATATTCCTGGTAAAAAGCAAATTATCAATAAAATTCACAGATCAAATAATATTATTTCAAGAAAAAATAAATATTTGGTCTCCTTAGGATAATAGATTTATTTCCATTCTGTTGGGAACATTGATATGAATGAACGACTTTAAAATAATTTTTAACAGGACTTCATCAGATCCAATAGGAAAATTAAAAAATTACAACCAGATAGGAAGGATAGTCAAAGGAAGGAAAGAGAGGGAGAAACGAAATCCATTTCAGCTATGTATTACCTTTAACCATGTAAATCTTGTTCTTTTCCCTTCTCATTTTAGATTAAGACAACTATAAAACCAATAAAATTTACACTTTAGCAATTACAGTAATACATATCCACATTTCAATCATTTCCAACCAAAATTATCAATTTTAATTCTAGTATTTCATAATTTTTTCCCTTTTTTTTTTAATGGTACCAAAATCCCTGCCGTTAATGGTAAGACTTCTTTAACCATGGTAAAGTATTTATACCAATTTAATAAATTATAGTTAGATAATCACATTGACAATATATTCAAATTTTTTACTATTGTTTAAATTCGTTTCTATGCCTACATCTACCTATTTAACTACAGCTCTGATTTTATAGGTTATTAGTATCAGGATACAAAATGATTTGTATCTTTCCTTCTAGATACGAATAAAATCTACCATCAAAGCAGCTCGGAGTATTAGACCATTTTAAATTGGATTTCTGGGTTTACATCCTTATTTTTCAATTTACAAAATGTTTGGACCAGGCTGTTTGATTTTTTAAGCGTTCATGAGAAAACGAATGAACGTGGTTGTTAAACCTTAATTTCCATCTCTTCGATGAAATTCTGATATAAGTCTTTTTTTTTAATTCTTTATGTTTTCTTTTGGGAAAATAATCCCTTGGTATAGTACATTTAAGTCCAGAAATTAAGAAATTCTAAAATTGAGGTCTCCGGTATCCAATTGCATAAAATATAAACAAACAAGAGTTAATACATATGCGATGAATTCCTGTGCTGACGTCAGACGCGGATTGGCTGAGAGGTATGTATCGGTCTAACCTAAAGTTAGACGGGTTTCAATCCTAGCTTGTAGAGTTTAGCAACGCTGAAGAGTTGTGACACAACTAAATATTCTGTCTGTGGAAGAGCAAATATAAATTGTTATTTTTATATGAATTGTTTCTTGGTAACATTGATTATAAATGAGTTAGAATTCATTTGCTTGCACACAGTTAAATGGTTTCAAATATTTCTATATAACACTAATAATTTTATTTAATATTATTGATAATCCCGGGTAAAAATTGTTTATTGATGACATGTAACATACAGCTTGGCTCACAATATGAGACAAGGTAAAAAAAAAAAATTATCACTGTGCTGTAAAAAAGTGATGCACCGGAACCTATGAACTGCATGATAGTTATTTCCGCTCGATGACGATCACACAGGCCATTCCAAAGATAGCGGAAGTGACACACCCTGATTGCCAGATATCGGAAGAAATTGCGAAGGCGAGGAAGCGTGTCCATATCTCCGCGTGGGAGTTTGAAGGTAATATAAGGCCGACGAATTGAATAGAAGGAGTGAAAAGGATCCCGCTGTTCACGAAGCTGACCTCGTCATCACTCTGTGTGCGTTGTCTCGGCCATCGTCTACTTACATTGAAGAGTTCAAGCCTCATAGACGAACAATTCTAATTCCCCTCCAGACTCCTCCTACTTCACACAAGCGTCCGTCGAGAAAATAAATATATATTGTCATATATAAATTCCGTGTTGTTTATTTGACCAGACAGCGGAACGTAACAGACACAGATATAAACAAGATTTCAAACAAGCCAAAAACCAGAACAATCAAGATAATTTTAAAGAAAGTATGGTTATTATATCTGAAAATTCTTGAAATATATTTGTAGTAAGTACCAAAGAAAATAATCATTAAGAATATCTCCTTAAATGTATGGGAAATTTTAACAAAACCCTCATATGGGCCGAAAGAAAGAATAAGTAACGCGGTAAGACGTTTAAATACTTTATATGGTCGGCTAATGTCCTGTTGTCTTTCTGCATATTTTCCGAATGTGTTTATCACTGTTTTAAGCAGGCTGTAAACATTTGCTTACATAGGGCTGAAATTGTCTTCTGGGTTCTGTTTGTGGAGTTGGGTGATATGCTAACACCTTTTTCTCGCCCGTGGAGATCCTAATCGCTTCTCCCTCTCTCAGTACCCAAATCAATTCCTCAAATTTCTTCCATCCTGCCTGCTCCTTCTACCCTCAGCCTATCCTATATCCGGGTACACAGCCGTATAGAGGATAACTCAAAATTTTCTTATAAAGGAAGTTGAATAAAAAGAAAACAAAAACAAATGATAAAAATCCCTAGAGGAATCAAAAATTGACACGATACAGAAAAGAATGACTGAAGAGAAAAAAGATCAGTAAAGAATCAAGACTGAAAAAAAGAAGACAAATGAGATTTGGGTCGAGGAAGAAATAACTAAAATGTATTCTAATGAAATCCCTAAACTGTACTATGTGGTATATAAATGCATGAAGGTAATAAACAAGGCATTCAAGAAATAGCCCTATGAAAAATCAAGGAATCAGACCTTGATGCAAAATGAGACTGGAAGAACAAATCATAAAAGAATGAGGAAATGTAAGGAAAGGCTAAGGGAAGAAAAAAACATATGCAGTCATTGTAAGAACCAAGAAGCCACATAGTTCATCTAGTCTAATTAACTTTAAGGGAATTTCACTCTGTCTGGGGACATTTTTTCTTGACAATTGCACTAAGCACAACTAGAAAAATAAACCAAAACAATGTGGAGCTAAGTCCCAAAGATACCGATGCAGGATCTAACATTTTGTAACTATGAAAATAGATTATACCAATAAATAAACGAATAAAGAATGAAAAAATTGAGCAGCTTAATAAAAGTGCAACAAAATAATCTAATTAATTGCTTGATGTTAACGGCATAACAAACCGTCCAAGATTATTTGATGCCAAGAGTTTGGGGAATTGCGTTTTTCTTAAGTTTTTGGAACACGGTTATATGATATCAAGAATACCTATCGAATAATAATGATTTTCAAACAATGTGTACTATTGACGGGACTATAATTAGTACAATAATTCTGTATTAGAGGGTATCTGGGTGTAATAGAAATAAAGGGTTATTCCACAGTCCACATAATTACTGACACGTGCCTTCGCCACCAGATGTCAGTCACTGTAATATCCAGGACAACACTTGGGAAGATCTTGCCCTCCTTTAGAGGATACAGTCAGTGTTTACTATATCCTACCGACAGGGCAACAAAATACTTATGGATCAGCTGTGCAAGCAGAGACTAGAATATAAAAGAAAGACTGAAGAACGAGTTACAATAAATCGAATAAGGACCAAAAGTTAAAATATATCTTGAGTCCTTCAGATGAACTCTCATGAAAATAGAGATGTCGATGGCACCTGGGCACTATGTGATCTAAGCATTCTAATTTAAATGATTTAGGTCGATTAACGACAGATTAGTACAACAATGACCCAAACACGCTTAAGGGGCAAAGATTTCTGAATTAATAAAAACTACCCTGATCCAGAAATCTTTCGAAAAAGGGACAAACTCTTGTCAAACACTAATGGTGTCAACAAATAATAGAGAAACCTTAAAGCATACAAATAAGGGAATAACTTCATTCCTCACTAGGAAAATCTGAATTAAATTCTGAAGAATAGGAAAATGCTGCAAAGACATTAAGGGTATGAACTGATTAATGTACATTGACTAAAACTAATGAGAAAATGAGAAAAACAAAGAAGAAATCTTTAACCTTGGTATAGAATGTTTGCCATAAGATCACCCTATTATGGATAATAGAATTTTTAGAAATATTCAAAAAGCTCTGACCATAGAATGAACAATAACAAGAAAGTTAAGAAGCATTTTCTAGGGGGTGTTTTTAACTTTCCTACTAGTTGTTAGAACGGTGAAACACTTCAATCATATTCCAAATTAGATATAAACGAGGTTTAATCTAAACAAAATGGGACGTAGGAATTGATTTTGAGAAATCTTCACTCCTAATAATAATAATCAAAAGACAAAGAGAAACAATAGAGGGAAAATAACTATCCAATGAAAAAAACCTCAGAAACATTGGGAAAAAATAAATCTACGAACATCTGGAAATCTAAGAAGCGTATACCCAAACGGATATGAAAAAAACGGAATAACCGCAAAAGAACAAGAAAAATGCTGAAACCAAACTATGCAGCTTTATACACATTTTTTTGGTCAGTGCACATATCATACTGATCTTCTACAATACTCATAACACATATACATATGGTTGGCTGGTTAGGAGTTTGGTTATCTTTTATGCCATGTCAATTCTTGTAGGTTATTTCATGCCAAATTTTGTGTATATAACGTCAACGACTAGATTATTCGTACACCAATCAATTTTGAATATCTTTATCCAAAACCTAATGCCCGTATGATGCCATTTTTTTAATGTTAATCTGTATAAACAAAGTAATATAAAACTCAATTTTCAAAATGATAGGTTAAATACGACAAATTTGCCAAGCAAATTGGGTAAAAAAAGAAGAGACAAATTTATTCATGCAGCAGAAAATATCGTTTTAGATTGATGAATTCGTGTATTTATAAGTAATTTACGTAATTTGTTAATCGATGAAGCCTTCTAGACTTTTTATACTGAAGAATATTGGTGATAATTCCAGTAAAGAATATCACATGGTGCATAGAGTGTTACCCCCGTTATTCTTACGTTAACAAACCACAAGTTGGGTAATAGTTACAGCACCATTTCTAAGTTTTTAGCTATTCATAGATCTATGGTAAAATTCGTTATAAAAAGTTTTAAAAGATTGTCATGTCAGAGAATTGATCTGCGCATGGAAGAAAACTAAAATTGTCAGGGATGGCGCAATAATTCGGTGTTGCAAGGTTAATATAAACCGAAGAATCTTTTTGCAAACATCGCCAAATTTTTGTATAAGCTGGTATCAGCGGAAGTATTAACACAATGCAACATTTTTTAAATAGAAATGGATGTATGGAAACTGATCACGACGAATCTCGCTTCGTTAGACATGTCACATTGTTACTCAGTTTAATTTTGCCAAAACGTTCTAGGACAAAGAAGTTTATTTTTGGAACGAGTCCAATGGAGGGAAAAAATAGTTTCTTCAACATAAATCATGTATAGAAGATTTGGAGCAAGAAAAATAATGCTTTCCTCCCAAACAACACAGTTTCAACATTTAAACATGGAGGCGTTTTGATAATATTTGGAGTTGTTTTAGATCAAAGGGGACTGGAAAATTTCAAAATAGGAATAATGAATTCTGAAGACTATATGAAAAATTCTAGATAAAAATCTACAAAATCTTGATCCAATTGGCCGATTTACTTTCCAAAAAGATAATCATCCCAACCATACGTCTAAGTCAGTGAATGCATTGCTTTAGAGAAAGAAGAATACAGTTCTATTATTACCTTAAATAAAGGCCTGACTTGAATCTTATTGAGAATCTATGGTAAAAATTGAAAGTGAATAAATTGCCCTTCATCAAAAAACTTTCTGGGCATAGAATGTAAAACCATTACAAAATGGGAGAAAATCAGAAAAAAAACACGCTCAAACCTCTGGAAAACTATTGCAGCAACCTATAAAAATGTAAGGACATGCTGTTGACTAATGATATTGAGAAAATTGTTCAATTTTTAAAAATTTGTTTACATTGTTCGAATAATTTTGTCTTTTCTTCTTTTGTTTATTTTTCTTTTCGCAATCAGTAAATTTAAAATATCCTTTTCAAAATTGTGTTTTATAGTCCTCTTTTTGTACTTTATAGCGAGAAGTAGTTTAAAAGAAATAGATCAAAATATTCAATATTCATGGTTGAATGAACAATTTCGTTGTCATCTGTACTTATAATTTTTTAATAAATAGTTTGTAGGTAACATTTTTTTAAAAAAAGCCAGAGTTCATCTTTTACAAATAGTTAAATGGTTTACGTATTGCTATTCATCTTTAATAATTCAATTCAATATTATTCATTCGATTGGACATAATCAAATGATTTTAAATTGGTCTATGAAACACTAATTCAATTCAATTTAAAATCAGTCATTTCTTCGCATACAGGTAAATGGTCAAACAGTTCTCTTTGACTTATAGGTGGGACCCTAGCAAGTACTACCACTCAAAGAAGATTGGACCTGGAAGTAAGGCCAATAAAGTGGTAGTGCACGTTCCCCCAAAAAGAAGGACTGGAGTTCACCATCAGAGGAAGTTTTGTAATTTACTAAGTTTTTTGCTTAGATGCACCAGGCCATATGGATTGGCCATCCAATGAGAGGAAGTGTAGTGGCATAGCCAGAACACTATGTACATATGTTCTAAACTGTACATGACCCCTATTTATCTTCCTCACTTCACATGTTACTTTATTTTGATCAGTACACATATCACATACTTATTTTGGATCACTACAAATAACATATTTCTTTTTCATCTCTACAAATAACACGTACGTATTTTGATCTCTACACATCACACATATTATCCTCATTAATAAACTTAACACATATTCACCTTCATCACTACACATCATATATATATACATAAATATATACATATATATATATATATATCTTCATCGTTTCGCATCACACATATCTATTTTCATCATTTCATATAAAAGTTGTTTAACTATCTCATAACGTATAATACATATTTATATGATTGATGGCATATCAACTCATTGTGGATTATTTGATATATATGTAAATATTTTTTGTAATAATAAGTGTCTTTTTAAACATTATTTAAAACAGGGCTGAAACAACCGATGTTTGGCCGTCGGTCTCAAGATAATCTGTATGAAAACTAAATTAAATGTTCAATAAATATACTGATCAACACGTTTGACCGTATAGTGACGAGAGACGAGTAAACCTTTCTCAATTATTAATACATATGCCGCACATAACTGAGAAGTGGTTGAGGATGAAGCGGTCGAAACGCAATAGAAATAAATAAAATGAGTTAAAAGTCCAAATTGAGCATTTCTGTTAAAGTTATAAAATCATTAAATTTTACTATAACAGCTATTTTTGCTTGTTAGATTAAAATGGAGATCTTCAAAAGAAATTACGATAAAGAAATGTACAAAGACAAATTTGGTTCGCCAATCATCAAATGTTTACATTTAAATGAGACGATTAGTTTCTGACTCAAAATGAGTATACTGTATTTTTCAAGTGGAAATTCAATTATATAATTAAATTCAGATAGCTCGGGGAACTTTTTCTAATGTGCATTGCATTTATTCCTGTCTAATCGGATGAGTTCATTATTTATTTTGCATATATATATATATATATATATATATATATATATATATATATATTCAAAGACAGAGAGGAAGACAGAGTGAGAGAGAGAGAGTGAGTGAGAGAGAAGGTGAATCACTAATTCCTTGTCTTACCCAGATATGTAAATATTTCCCCTCATTTAAACATTATCTGAGTAATTTTTTTTAAAGTGATTATTTCAAATACGTATATATAAGCTTCAATCGATCTATATGTAAAAAAAAACTTTACGGTTTTCATTTACTTCATTTTTTTGTTAAAAAAATTTAGATGCATTCTTCTGCATCAATTCATCAACAATTATCATTTATTTAAAACAATTTGTCTTCAAATGAATTATATCTGTTGATAAATAATATCATTATAAGGTGTATCTGAAGCTCCCTTTTTTGAGGATACATATTTAAGAATTTAAATCAAATAAGGTATATTAACTCAAAGCAACAGAATTGGATGATTTAATGCCAACCCAATCAATTAGTAAATTACAATAATTTGTCCCCCATAGATATATTATACCTTTAAACTAATCATTACTGAAAACTTATTTCTGTGGGTTAATTATTGTAGGTAAATTCTTACCAACGTGTAAGATGAAACACAATGTAAATTTTTGAGTGGAGTCTTGATTAAATTGTATCGGTAGTTTAATAAATTATGATGTGTGTTACTGTGTTGGAAAGTATCTTTTATGATGAAGTGCAGTGGATATGTAATCAAATACAATTGATAAATGTCCCTTCACTATAGTAAATATAATGGAACTGATAAAATAGTATCAACTCAATACCAGTAATTTGCAAAGAATATTCGATTCCAAAATTATATCACTAAGAATTGTACATTAAAATTCTCTTAAATGTTGGACGATCTGACACTAAATTTAAAAGATTATTGGATAGCATCCAGGATTTTGGTGATTAGCGTATCTCCTTATATTGATCCAGCAAGTGAATGAGATATCTTCGGAATAAATAACTTTTATTTGGAATATAAAAAGACCGTCATCAGCAAACTGCCCTTAGAAAAATATTTGCATTGAGAAAAGGAAAATTATCGGAACAGAATAGTTTCTCCCACACAAGTAAAGCCAGATGCAGTAGATTTTTTTGCTATACAAATAAAACAACCATTCATCAGGTGACTGTATTGTCACCAGGACTCACGTTTAATAAAGACTCTCCTTCCATTTATTAAATTTTTTTTTCAGAAAAAAATCTCTTGCTTTACTAAGTCAAGCTCACTCACACATGCACGAACCAAGTCATAATTCAATAGTGTATTGGAATTTAGTCTATGAAATATGTTTTAGGCGTCAGCCATGGAGGTGTTCGTGACGTCAAACTATTTTTGATTTGCAAGAAGCAGTGGCCCTTCTCTTTGTATTACGATGTTTTATTTATTTTTTAAATTTTTTGCTATTTTTATTCTTTTTAGAAAATATGCCAGTA
>OY757916.1:114808855-114993855 GCA_963585895.1 Sepioteuthis lessoniana
ATTTGTCTTACAACGAGATGCCCGTAACGCTGCCCTTATGTTTCATTATTGTCAACAAAGATGACGGTTTATGTACTTCTTGTCGCATCACATATCGTTGCAAAAGGATCTTATTTATATCTATTCACATTAAAAGACAAATGAACAAAAATATAAAATTATTAAATATTGGCCAACTGGCTAACTCATTATCAATGAATTTGCGAAATTAGCTTGTCAGCAATTCTACCATGACTAGGTGTCAATATTCTTGTTACTTTAACTAATTTAATTTATAAATTGTTTAACATTTACAATATTTTGTAAATTTTATTTTCTTAAAACTTTCTCACAATTGTTTTGAAAGTGGTGAAGTGTGAATAAATTAGTTATAAACCTCGTGATGATATCTCGACGCCTAAACTGTGTTTGATGAAAGATGATTGAAGCCACCAACTTGGTGAATTGAGACAGACCTAAGGCTAAAATCTCTAATGAAGGTCAACTGTTTCTGAACTTCAAAGAAAATCATTTTGTCACTTTCAAATATGTGACAATATCATTCCAGCTGTAATAAGAAAGCTGCTATATACCTTACATTTAAATTGAACTAATTAACCTATCGTAAAATATACGACGTTAATAACTGGTTATGATGATACCGACCCCAAATTCAATCCGTTGCTACCAAGCAAGGTCTTTTTGTCTAAGTTCGAAACTTTGTAAAACAAAACGCCTATCAAATAAGATACATCCATGTAAATCAGACACTATTTGTTATTATTCATTTTCTATATTTATACTGCTATTGATCGTTTTAGAGGCACCGTTTATTCAAACATAATTTATATATATACGCAATCTGTAAAAAAAGTGATTTTTTTTTAAAATTACATTAAGACCTTTGGCAGTTAAAAAAGATGGCTCAACGAAGCAGTTTTGAGAGTTTATATTTCCATTCTCATAAAAGTTATCAACTAATGTTTAGCAGGGTCGATGAGGAAGAAGACACCGTAACGAAGTACCTAATTGTTGCGGCCCCGGAAAAGGACACTAATGAAAACACAAACGTGGATATTAGATAACAAATCATATTACACAAGAAAGATAGAGTTACATAGAAAAGGTAAGAAGTCTCGTACTGTTCGGATAACACCGATATTGATCTGCCCATCTGGCAGCGAAATCTCTCAGTACTAATAACGGTGAGAAGAATCTATTATGGTGAGATGGGTAAGGCTCCCACAATACTAATGCTGGACTGTGACATCGTAGTACGTGAGTTTTAACACTAGTCATGCTAATACGTTCACTTTCGGACTAATACCCTTGCGAAACATATGAACCATATTACCCATCCGTTACTATTTTTCTCCAAGAATTAGTCTTAGTAGTAAATAAACTACGAATATTGACATTCCGTAAAAGAAAGGAACAAAACCTCAAGACTGTAGCTACTGTTAAAAAAACTGGGGCTATTGAGTGTCAAAAAAAGCAAAGATTAATTAATTCTGGGCGCAGCGTTGTCTTTTGAATAATATTACAGCATAAACTTTAAAGAATTTGTTTTGAGTTGATGAAGATATATTTTAAGGGTTTAATTTCTCACAAAAAGTGAAAATAAAATCCGGTCATTTTATCGTTGGCCAACGTAACGGTTATCACCGAAGCAAATAGAATCAGTGACCTGAGTTCAAAATCTGGAGGAGACTGCATTACCCTTCACGATAATAATATTGCATAAAGCATGAATTCATATTTTCTCTTCTCTGCATCTCTTAATAATTTGTACGGCAATGTGGCTTCTTTATCCTTGATTAGACTACTAGTCTAGTAGAAAACTCTAAAAACAAACAAGCAGTTCACTCAAAAATTGACCTTGTGTCATACGAGGTGCATACGATAGGTTTCCAGAATTTTTTTCGTATGGGCATTTAAAATTGGCGTTGGCTCTTTAAAATTCACTATGTTATTGCTATACATCTTATGAGATGACTGACCCATTTTTATGATTTCAGCTTCAAAGGAACAGCTACAGCAGGAATTGGAATACACCCTACTAAAGCCTGATTGTCACAGCTGCTGAATTTCAAAAATGCAATCTGACACTTTTGAAGAACGATATGCAATACAATTCTGTTTTAAAATTGGAAAAAATACCGCAGAAATGTATGGAATGCTACAGACTGCTTTTGGAGCATCTTGCATGAATCGAGCATTGGTTTTTGAGTGGCATAGGAGATTCAAGGAAGGCAGGGAGTCTGTGAGGGATAAAGAGAGCTGTGGGAGGAGTAAGGAAGTCAATACACCAGAGTTGATTGGCCAAAGGATTAGGGTTAGGGTTACTATGTTGAGGTTTTAAGGGAGTTCAGGGAGAGATTCCTGGGGAAGAGGCCAGCACTCTTCAAATAGAGTCAGTGGAATTTCCACCAGGACAATACACCAGTCTAAAACTCCATCCTTGTCACAGATCATTTGACAAAGATGGGCATCAAGACAGTTCCTCAGCCTCCCAGCCAAACTTTGCTCCCAGTGACTTTTGGTTATTTCCTAAGCTCCGTGGCTGTCGTTATGAGACAATTGAGGAGATGAAAGAGGTTTTGACGAAGGTCATTACACGTTCACACGAGGTTACATCCATGGGGCCTTCGAGAATTTGTTGGAACGGTACAACAAATGCATTGCAGCTGGAGATTACCTCGAAGGGAACTAGAATTTCTTGTGTGTCCTATCAATAAAAGTGCCCATACGAAAAAAGTCTGGAAACTTATCGTATGCACCTCGTCACCTTCATTTTTTTTTTCGTGAAAAAAAAATTAAAAAACAAAAAAAACATTTTTTTAAGAATGCAGTTTCAACTTCTGAAAATTAAACTTTGGCGTTAAAATTGTCAAAATGTTATATATACGAATTATATTAAGACCCCTCACAAATTGCGTCAATAACCTCACACACACGTACGCATACACACTCATACACACACAAACAAACACACACACATAAAAACACACACACATACAAACACACATACACACACATACAAACACACACAGACACACACATACAAACACACACACATACACACATATATATATATATATATATATATATATATATATAGGTGTCAGGTTGAAAGATGTTTTAAGCTTCATTCTTTAGTAACTCACTTTGCTTCGCTTTCCTTAAGCGTATGTTGACACCATTTTCAGTTGATAGATAGATAGATAGATAGATGTTCAACCTATTGGAAACTATATCGCATCGAGAATATTGAAACCACTCCAAGAAACAATTCTGAAGGTTATCAACTGAAACTGCCTTCAGTTCTCTTCTCACGAATTTTAGCAGTTGTCCGACACTTTTTAAATACTAATTACTGAACTGTAGTTTGATTTGGGTTAATAATTTCATGGACCCATAACTAGGAACTTTTTTGCTTAGTTATGACACAAGACCAGAAGAATGAGGCACTTAGTGTGAATCTAATTGACTAACTATGCTCTTCAAGTCCAGTTTGCTAACAATTACACCCCACAATGTTCCCTATACTCCATTGGGCTTCCTTCGGGCGGGGGAGCTCCATCATTGTCACCTTTGTCACATTTGTCTAGCACTGGACCTCGCTGTCCAGTTTAAACTATAATCCGGCATTGGTGCCTTGACCCATGTTTGGGTCCATGTCCAGCTATGGCTCATTGGTTCACATTGCAAGAAGTAAGCTGATGACCTACAGAAACCAGCAGGGGTCAAGCCTCGGCTCATGCCCGATCTTCCCCTCATCTAATCTGATCTCCGGATCATTGAACTTGGGTGAAATCCTGTCTGGTAGAAGGCAGAGACAAATACAGCCCTATATTCCCTTTTCGATATCAGTTATAGACATATGAGGCGTTCTTAGTGTAAAGCTTATTGTCCGAGGGGAGGAACATAGTTTGCTAAATTTAAAACCTGGTTGAGTCTGTTTGAGTTTCATTTTATGTTCATTTTCTTGGGAAAGTCATGGATATACTTCTTCTACCTTCGGCTATTTGTAAATAGTAAGAAAAACTAGGTTAATCAGCCTTGGTACAGCAACTTGTCAAGGAGAAGAAAACTCTCTATTAAAACCTGCTGCGCTTCGCTAAAAATAATTGATCGTACGTCACATCTTCTCCCTGACGGATGATTTGTGTGAATGGATACGTTTAATCGTCGTCAAATATTTTCTCGAAAATTCTGCTTAATTACGTTTTGGGAGATAAGTTTGATTTCCAGACTATTGACCGTGTTTCGTTTAAAAGAAAATGGTTCACACTGTCCGTTAGAAGTAAAATATTTCACACAGACTGACGGAGATTCCCTGCGTTCTTTGCGTTGAGTTACCTTCTGAGCTGAGACAGTTATAAGCAAGTCCATAATGAACAAAAAATACTTTCAGCTTTACAAGATAAATAATGAAGCCTCACGAGAAACAAATTTCATAAATAAATAAATAAATAGAACAATCACTTATTCTATTAAGTGGGTTGTAATTTCCTTAAACTATCGACTGAAAGCTAAATTAAGTTAAGTACGCGAACCGTCCTTAAATAATAAATCATCCAGCAATGAATTGGCGATTTAGAATTGCAAAAATATTTCTGGTTCATTTTATTTTCTCGACAAAATTGCTAAACAGCCAACACCAAGGATGATGAAAATGTTTAAGCTCTGGTGGGTGATCAGGAAGAAAGTAAATATTTCCACTAATACAATATGTGTGCTCAATCAAGCCATTTATAATGTAGACTAATAAAAACTATTATTATTAATTTATCAATGATCATTAGATAAAGAAAACATAAAAACATGTTCAATAATCGTGAAACTTTTCTTTCAGTTAGAAGAGGAAAGGAAAAAAAATGAAACTAATTGCCAACTAGAGGACTAAACCGTTCTAGCGGAACACTGAAATAACTGAATGAAAGTAACTGAAAGTGAAAAACGAAAAAAATACTGATAACTTACCTCTACACATAAAAAAAGAACATTAACTGTGGATTAAGGTGATACTGATAACAATCGTATCATAATTCTTAGAAAAATCTTGAATATCCGGAGAAAGAGAGGGAATGAACTGAATATTCGTGGGAAGAGTTGAGTGTCCAGATCATAGTACAATTGAGATCTGCTAGGATACTGAGAAAAGCCTAAAGAAATTAGAAGGCCACGAGTTACTGTAACGTAATTAAATGGCTCATAGGAAATTAAAGGAATAGATAAATAAATAAATAGATAAATAAAGCAGACAGTAGTCACCAAATAATAAGGCCAAAAATGACTTAGTTAAACTGCAGGTTCGAAATATCGTGTACATGCTTGAGTGGAAGTCGATGTTTCTGCTCCTGACATGACAGGCGGAATTGAGGGGACAACTTGTGTCCTTTGGGAAGTTGACAGCAGGGCGCGATAAGCTGAAGACGCCAGTAGAATACCAACCACGAAGATGTAAAGGACGAAAGTTTACAAGTTCTAATTTTTTGGGGGGTTGGAGGTCCAAAGGGGACGTTAGACCAGGCGACCAAGCAAGCAAATGTTAGAACCAGGAAGAAAATCAAGGTTTTTGTCTGCACTCTCTTTCCCACAATGATGTTTCTTATTTTTGTCTAGTTGACCATAGTCTCATGTTTCGATACTCTTGACGGCTTTCTCCGGACGGTTACTTACAATCTAGAAGTAAATAAAACATTGGTTATGTTTAACAGTTTCGTGATCATCAACTTGTTACCACGGTGAAGTCACAACGGGGGTCAAAGGTCTTTAGTACTACAATGGTACATTACGACTGATGAAAAAAACTCTCAATGAGTAATAGTATTAAAAGTCGTAACCAGAATCCATTCCAGAAAATGAGACCCATAAAATTCTTTGGGATTTTGATAAAGAAACGGATTATCTATTCTCGGCCCAAAATAAGACCTAGGATTAATTAACAAGAAAAAAGAAGGTTTTGCTGTTCTGGCGGACCACTGACCGAAAATAAAAGAAAACAAAAAAACGAAAATACTTGGACCTCCCCAGAGAACTAAAAAAAACCGGTGTAAAAACTTCGCTTAAAGTAAAATGAGACTTATGACGACGTAGGAATGCATTTGTGGGGGATTAGTGGGTTAAATTCCTATTTAGTAAAGACTCTCAACTAAATTCTTTAAACATCAATCTAGATATAAACAAGGAAATTACAGACTGAAAACATAATAAAACAAAAAATCATATTAGAATTAATGATGCGAATCAAACCATTCATTTTGTTGATTAAGAAAAAATGAGGAAAGGATTCTATGGGAGAACAAGACCATTATTAAGAAAAGAAAAGAAAGATATAACATTTAAAACTCTGGCAATACCAACACGGAAATAGTTTTAATATAACACAGAGGCCTTTGAAAATCATTGTCACCATACATGGAGTTAAATTTGGCTGTTAGATTAATATGCCCTTTCATAACAAATTGAATTATTACTAATTAGTAGCTTTCTGATATAGTTATTAACATTTAAACATACTATAATAAAAATTGTCGATCAACTCTAATTAATGATATAACAAAATTAATAGCTCGTTTTCAAATTTAGTTATGTGTTCGGATGGTTTCATCTCTAGATAGTCAACTGTGAGGTCAGTTAACAAGGTCCTGTCTGTCCACTTTCACATCATTTCCAGCTAATTAATTCGTGTTGTGTTTATAAATACAGGTAATTAGGCTACTGGCTGGTAGGCAGACTGGTTGGCTGATTTCAGGATGGGGGTGTTTGTGAGGGACTGCTGGCGAGAGTGACATGCCAGAGGCGCGTACAGCTCTTTCTGCGTCTGTTGTTCATCGCCGTCTTAGTTGGCTGATTGTTTCCGGTCTGGGTGGAAGACAAAACGGAAGTGAATTACGTCCTTCTCATTGTAATGGCCGATTGTTTGGAATTCTGCCGTCGCCAGAAGTAGAGAGCGTTCGCATCACCCGTCTATAGCACCTTTCATTAACACCTTATTGTGTAGACACCATCTTTCGTTGCCTTATTCAAAAGGGAACGTGATTGACCACGGAGAGAAGTGCCAATGTACAACTCGATTACATTTGTCGAAAATCGACAGGAGCCAAATAAGATACAGTCTGTTTTTTATCCTTGAAATTAATATATATTTGTGTTTGAGTGTGTATGTATGTGTGAGTGTAAGTGTATATGTTTGCTTTGGTGCATGTGTCTTTGTGTGTGTGTGTGTAGAGAGAGAGACAGACAGACAGACAGACAAAGAGAAGAAGAGGGAGAAATAGATTGTATGCGTAAACGAAAATAAAAAAAATATCACCCCCAGATACACCTTCGATTTACTAGAGCGCTTTCAACTCCTAAATATTATAAAATTCGATAAAAAGCTTATAATCCAAAATCTACACTCGCAGACGCACATAGAAAATATTATGAAGTTTAAAAAGAACCTTCTCAATATACATCAATGATTATATATATATATATATATATATATATATATGCTGAGAGAAAGAGAGAGAGAGAGGGGGTACCTATGCATCGTTCCGTAGATATTTACTAATTTAGCTTAGTTGAAACACAATGACAGAAGTATTTCGTGCATGTATACATAAATACGCTACTTAGTAATCAAACTGGCCGATCGAATATTTTGGGGGTTTAAAAGAACGAGGACAAAACCCTCCAATAAAGTGGAAAATCAGAAGAAAATCTTCTACAGCAAATAGCTTCAATAGAAGATGTAACTTATGCCTGAAAGAGAAAATTAGCATAATCAATTACAAAGACACTAGATGGCTATTAAATGAACGAAAAGATTAAATATTCGAATGCCGACACAAAAATACGTTTAAATCAACATGATAGTGTGAATAGTATGAATGAACACTGCAGGAATATAATGAGTATGATGTGTAAATTGGGTGAATATTAGTCTTAATAGCTATTTTCAAAGAAAAACCGGTTGGATTAAAGTAAACATGATAATATGCTTTGCTATGAGAATAATAAATTTGTAAATTAACTGGGATAAATAGTTTGGGGGCTCTTTATTAGAAGTAACAAATAAACGTGAAATCGGAAATTATTAAGAAAATAACAATGGTATTTAATAATTGTTGTGAGCAATTGTTTTTAATTATATATTTTTCTTAATTTTAAATATTTTTTGGAAAAAATAACGCTGCCTAGCCGAGAGAGAGAATTGAGTTAACGAGTAATGAAATGGTCAGTAATACCCTAAGTAACAGCTTGAAAAGTAGAATATTCTAGATTCAGAAATCAGAAAATTTTGACAAATCCTAAAGAGAAATAAATAAATTATAAACAAATTAAGACGTAAGAATGGTGACTAAATTTAAATGGGTTCAATTTGAAGTCAGACCTGTTATAGGTGGTGGTTTGGCCGTTTTATTTTATGTTCCTTTTTTAAAATTTGTATTCCTTTCTTTTTTTCTTTATTGTTTTCTTTTCCTATATAACAATGTTTGTTGATTTCAATATGTAATATTTCTAGCCATCTAAAAAGGTTAGACGAAACAACAACTATTCGTTATAAATATGTAATACCACAGTAACTGTCTGTTGAAATTTTTTTCATTGGCATTATATATATATATATATATATATATATATGTATATGTATATATATATACATTTGATTGTTGATTTATCCAGTTTTCCGAATTGATTAAAAAATTCATTCAAGTGTCAATTCATTGCTTTTAGAGAGAAATAATCCTGTACATTGAGGTCAATATCAAAAATGAAGATTTTAAGTTTGCCTGATTTTGAAAATGTTATTCTCCTTAAACTGCGTTCTAAAATGCAACTTTCATCATTAATTTTTCGTTTTTAATATCTGTACTTTCCTTTCGCTTTTGTGCTATATTTTTTCTTCGTAGTAAACTTTTTTTCCGTTCTCTATTTTGTTTTTGTGCAGTACTTTCTTTTATATTTATCCCGTACTTTGCTATTACCTTTGTACTGTATTCTTTTGTTGTGTTCAATTTTGTGAAATTAATAAACTAGCAGAGAGAAATATGTTATAATATAAGTTCTATTACAGGAAGATTTCTGTAGTTACAATGATTTCGTTTTGTCATTATGCTATACATTTTCCCAACTGATCCGCCATGGGCAAGATGTCTAACACAATGACAATTTCTAAACGGCGTAAAACTGTTTCTAACTCAGAGTTTTCCTTCTGATAGCCTTGTTTCTTAAAGAATAATTTATTCTTAGCTGGAGAGAGAAAATATAGATCTATGTCTTTCCCAAGAGCATTAGTGCAAATAAAACGTAACTAACCTGGTCCAGGATTTGTGATAACGGTAATTCTTCATGAATTTCCTACTCAAGAGAAGTTTGACATTTTTAAAACCCTAATTAATCCACTGCAAAATATATAAAGGTAACACCCCTAAATCTTTTTTTCCTTTTATTCTAATTATACAACATTATCTACAAAAGATAAAGATTTATTTAGGCAATTGTTGGGTATCAACCACCTTTTCCACACAATGAGCTAGTCCATCTGCCATATATAGCAGTAGCTACTAATACAGGGCAGACTAAAAGGTGAAGAGCCGCTTCTCATTACGGAAGCTAATACTATCGTTGGACTATATCCTTATTCTGTATTCACTAATCCTATGTTCTTGTCTACTAACAGTGTCTCTATTGTATATACTTTTTCCTGAGAATATAACTCTATTTCCTCACTTATCGTGGTTTGTCCTTTATTTAATATTACAAGCGTTCACTAACCAGAACACAGCAGTAATGTTTGCTGAAAGTACAATTTAGTGAACATATCATTTTCTTACGTTTATCATTTCTACAACTATTCAAAATATCATTGTCCTTGGTATGACGCAAAATATTTCTACTGATAATAATACAAAAACTTAAACATAAAATATCGTAACGATAAATGTGCAAAAAGAGAGTTTTGTCTTGACGTAACGTTCGGGATAAATGGATATATCGTTTGATTGGTTTTCTTTGTTTAATGGTAATCAAATTTTGTATGTTATCTAATGAGAAAGCCATCCCTGTAGCGGAACAGCAGTGATACTATTTAACCCATATCTGAGGGGTAATAGGGTTCATACCTTCCCCAAAGACATTATTCCTACTCGTGGGGTTGGATATATATATATATATATATATATATATATATATATATATATATAACGTAAGTCTGTAACGGATAAGAAGGTGCACATTTACATGAATTCTATAACCTTGACTTTCTCGGCAATAGATTATTCATATTAAATTTTATTGGTTGCTGGAACCATAAAAAATCCATTTATTACCGCAGGAAGTCCAAGAATAATCCAGTTTCATGTATGAATAATCCCGTGTTTTGTTTTGTTTTTTATTTTTTTCTGAATGATACAAATACAAGAACGACCTATTGTTCATATAATACTGAAGTGTTTTTATGCATCTTTGTGATTATTAAATCCTTGTTGTTCGTGCCACGATCTCTTTAAAGACACTGGTTGTTTTCAGGGCATTTCTGATTCCTGATGAGCAGATGGCAAAGGCGAGAAAGTCATAAACAGAGCAGCAAGTAGAGTTGTTGTCATACTTCACTTCATCCTAAGCTTCTTATTATCTTGATTCGCGTTTGGTGTCCCGACATCTAATCACCAGTTGCGTTGAGTCGATCTCTCCACACACGGTGCACTGCAGTTGCTTCGATGATAAACGCAGACACGCACTTTGATCAGACAGGATTTTTTCAACAACCTGCTTCGATAATCATGCAATCGGAAGATTTTCGTCTGAGCAAAGCATGACAGAAAAAATAAAAAGAAAGTTGGAAGATACAGGGAGAAATAAAAGTGGAAAATAAACATGAAACAGGAAAACAATGAATCGTCTTGGCATATTTTCTTTAAAAAAAAACTAAAAATAAAACAAAACAAAACGTAACAAAAGTATAATGGGAAATTTCTTCTTGAAGATCCCTCAAATTTCAGTATAAACGATAGAATATCAACAAAAGAATATTCTACCATTAGGTTTCACTTTGGAGTAGTGTTTAGCAATAGGACTTATAAAAGATTTCTTCTGATGGGATTTCGATCCTGGCTAGGAGCTCAGCTTAAATTCTAGTTTCTTAAATTGGGTTTTGAATTCCCGTTTCTACTCTATGTATTAATGTTTTTAAAGTAGCTACTTTCTTACCTTTATCCTCAGAATTTATGGTGTTCCACGAAATGGTGGGAAATGACAGACTGACAGACTAAACTGAAATGCAACTCTTGTACATATGAATGTAGAATTTGTGTTGAAATTGATAAAAATGAATAATTTAGATATTAAATTATTAAGTAATTCGCTTTATTTATTTAACTGAGTTTTTCATTACTTTAGTTCAAACGTTGCTCAGATCTGAATGCCTTTTTGAAATTTTCCATTTAAAACAAATAAGTTTCAGGTTTCCTTTGGTCACATTTTGATGAACTAGTGTGCTTTCTCCTTCCTGTCGGTGGTACTTAGAATAAGCCATCATCACCCTCTTGTTTGGGGTAAGACCCACCCGCAAAACGGGAATTCCTAGGTATGAAACTAAACTGCATCAAATGATAAGGTCCCAATATTGGAGATCAAGGGAATTTAGAAAGCAAGATTTATCGGATTTGTTAGTTCCTCTTAGGGTCCCAGCTTTGTCATTGAAAATTATTAGCATGAGTTCGGGCTACAAAATAAATTAACTACACAAAAATTTAAATACCAACGTATTATGAACGCGATTCCCAAAACTCTCGGCATAAAATAACCCTTGACTTGTTTATATACCGTTAATATCGATCAATCAATCAATCAATCTTAAACGTCTTTAATAGTGTGCTACTGTAGGATTTTCTGTCCCTCATCATCATCATCATATCGCGCTGGTAGCACGGATATCCCTGACCCTCTCTCGTCACTCCTCCCTATCGTTCATCGCCCTAGGTAGGTCTTCAGGGCAACAGCCTGTATCCTCACATAGCTGCTGAATGTACGTTCGTGCTGGTCTTCCTGCTTTTGCGCGGCCATGTGTGGGGATCCATAAGAGTACATCTCTTATGAGTTCATCTCTGCTTCTCCAGCAGTGTCCTGCATGTCTGGTTCGTCTAACTTGAATAGTTTTCGTGATAGGGGGCAGGTGGCCGTACAGTTGGTGTCTTGTGGGGTGTTGCTGCCAGGACTTGTTCAGGATTGCACGCAGCATTCTTGTGTAATTGCCATCCAGTTTCTTCTCCAGCCGTTTTGTTAGCGTCCATGTAGTGCATCCATATAGCAGTATCGATTTGACCGCTGCCTGGAAGAAGCTGCGTTTCATTTTATCGGTTAGGTCTGATTTCCATATAATCGATAGCTTATTGATAGCTGTCCATGCTTTCGTTAGCCTCGTTTCGATGTCCTTTTCGGTTGATTCGACGCTGCTTCCTAGGTAAGTGAATTTGTCTACTAGTTTAAGTGGGGTTCCTTCTAGAGTGGAGATGTCCCCCGTTTGGTTATAGCACATATATTCCGTTTTGTGTGCATTAACATAGAGGCCTATGCTTGCTGCTGCTCGTTCCAAACTATGCAGAAGAGTTTCGGCTTGGTCAGGTGTATTTGCCAGTATCGCTATGTCATCGGCGTAGTCGGCGTCGGTAATTGTTGTTGCGGGGTATCTTCTGCTTCTTTTCTTCGTCAGTTCGAAGCCATTCTCTTTGATTTTGTCAATCGATGTTCTAAGTACGTAGTCTAGACAAATGATAAAGAGGTACGGGGCCAGCGTGTCCCCTTGTAGTACTCCTGCTACAATGTCAAATTATTCTGTGTCTCCATCCGGTGATCGTACTTTTACTTTAGTGCTTCTATAGAGAATCGTTATTGCCGCTACGGTTTCTTTAGGTATGCCGTACGCTAGTAGGATTTGTTCCATCTTTCCTCTGTGAATGGAGTCGAAAGCCTTGGTAAAGTCGACAAATATTAATGTCGCTTGTAGGTTCTTTGCCCGTACACCTTCAAGGATTCTGCAGATAGTTAATATTTGTGAGGTCGTGGATCTGTAGGCACAAACATGACAGGACGAGTGTGTGTGCTTATAGATGTAGAATATATGAAAGTATACATTTGTAGGGGTGAGGGCATTTGTGTGGGTGTGACGAGGCACACAGAGCGTATGAATATGTGAGTACATTATTGTATGCATAGTATTTACAAAAGGATAGCTAAACAATTTAGAGAAGTCGGCAGATTTTAATAGATGATAGAAAAAAAGCAAACATTTTTCTGTGGATTGTTATTAATAAATAGAAGTCTTCAGCTTATAAAATAATTAGGGTGGTAATTAATAATATTAATTATTTTATACATAATTGATTATATTAATTAATATATCATGTAAATTGATAAGGTTGTGGACTGCTTTCAAATTTTTGAGTATAAGTGTACTTCGTCGTAAAAGTTTATATGGTCTCATTCTTCCACGTGTGCAAAATATCAGGTTTGATAGATTGTTTTGTTTGCCACCGGGGGGGGGGGGATATGTTTTCAAGTCATAGCAGAAACCGGATGTCGTTAAAGGTAAACAAGTCATGTCATCCACTTGGGTTAAGATTCATTTAAATTTATATTAAATAAAAGTGAGTGACACGTTTTCTAATATGACTTGCTGATGCAACAATTAAGAAGATATTATATATGAAAAGATAATTTTGGGTTATTCGGGAGTTGAAATTTTAAATCCAAAAAGACAAAACCCGATTCGGTCAAGTCGTGGGTAGTGTGCCTCTTTAAAGCTGAAAGCGATATTGGCTCATAAAGCCTTCCTCCCTCCACGTATTTGCGTCGGACTGCTAGAATTGTAGACAGTCTGAATTTGGACTTTTTCGTATTCCGAATGACTAAATCGCATAATTAATTTTCAAGTTTTAATATTCAACATGTGTTACATATTGACCCTTGACCGAGCCATCAATCAGAGATGCACCTGAGTAAATAATTGGAAGCAGATCATGTGATCTAATCGGAAGTAAGTGGACGTTATTAAATGATATATGCAGATGCCCGCAGCAGTTGAGTCAGTTGGTGGCAGTGAGAGCCAGAGTGAGAGCCATTTTGCAGTTAGTGAGAGTATCCTGCTGAGGGCTGCTGCTTCCAGTTGGACAGCCTTCAGTTGAGAGAGTTGGAGGCAGTGAAGGCCGAGTGAAAGCAGTTACTGAGAGCACGCCCGCTCGAGTCTGTGGCCCATACTGGCTGAGAAGCAGAAGTGGTGCCATGGTCAAGAGAAGAAGTTATGGGTCAATATAGCAATCTGTCTTGTCTCCCCACGTCCGTCTGTCTCACAAACCACAGAAGATTCAACTTCTTTCCAAAGAATAAAAAGACGTATATATTCTTATAAAGAAGTATTGTACTTCCTTCTTTACTCATCACACTATACAACACATAGCCCAACTTATTATTGGTCTTAGAACAGTCAGTTATTAATTGACAATAGTATCGCCTCTGAAAGTACTTTAATTCTAGTAAGAGATGAGAGGGTTCATTCCCAGGGATTAGGTAGTAGTAAAGTACTTTAAAAATCATTTATTTTTCTACTGACCTCTGACTGTACTAGCATGCAAATCTTAGTTTTTTTTGCTGACTTAAAAATCTATCCCTTTCATTATCACCGAGAAAACCCTTCTCTTTCTGTTTTATTATTAATTAAAATAATCCGAACTCCCTAATTTGTTCAATTTTCACATTAATACTTTTATGCACAAATATGCATTTAGAGTAACAGTTATAGTCGTTGGAAATAGAATTGGTGACGAAGTTCAAATAGTGGAGGCGACTGTTTGCTTTTCAGTTCACGTTAAAGCCTTTGAAAAAGGAATGAAGCAATGTTCTCCTTCCAGTCTCGAGTAAATTGTTGGGCAGACTAGGTTCTTTAACTTTGGTTATGCAACCTATCAAGGAGAAGGAAAAGACTGAATCCAGATCAGAATAAGATTGTGTCACTTCTTTATAGTGGTTTGTGTAAGCATACTATTGACATACATCCATGAATATACATTCATATATACTTAGACACTCACTTTTATATGCACGCACATACGCTACACTTATGCCCTTGGGAAAGACATGAGTCCATCTGTTCTCCCCGGCAAAAAAACAAAAAAAAACAAAAACAAAAAAACTATGTGTAAATAGTAGGCCATACTGTTTTATTTAGCCTGGGTTAGGCAATCATTCTAGGGAAAAGGAAAATCTAAATTCAAACCAGCTTTACTCTGCTTTAAAATTGACCTCTTGTCCCATCCTGCTAGAGGTGGAGGGGATGGCTAAATATACATATATATTGTTAATTGGTTGGGTTTTATGGCATATCAATCTTTGGGGATTATGAAATACCATATCTTGTTTAAACATTTATCATAAATATATTTGATTTTTAAACAAATAATTTGTCGTAACATTTTAAACAAACCAGGGCTCATTTTTTTGCTGACTGTTAAATGGTATTCCAATCTAACACGTATAGTTCTATTAAGTCTTAATCACTTCTTTGTATACTATTAGATAGTTTTACGTATTCCTATCAAATATAAATTATTCTATTTGATATTAATCATAAATGTTCACATAGTAAAACGGTGTAAATTATTGCTATATAACACTAATAATTATTTTTAACATTACTCATTCGTTTTCAAACAATTAAATGGTTTCAAGATTTACTATATAGCACTAATAATTCAACATCACTCATTTGTTTGCACACAGTTAAAGGTTCAAACTTCTGTTTTACTTAGAGTTGGGATCTTAGCAGGTATTATCACACCGGTTTGAAGTGGACCAAGGATTAATGGCAATGAATGGGTACACCTCATTCGTCAAAGCTCCAGGACTGGAGCCTCATCTTCAGAATCATTTTAGTGTCATACTCAGGACACTGGTTCTACTTGACCCATAGAATCGACCCTACAGGTGCTACGACTCTGGGTCAGAGTGGACCTGTGAGCAATAGAGTCGAAGAGGTTGTTCACATTTCCCAGAACTCCAATAAAGAAAACTCAGTATCACATGCTGTGTCATATCAAGGACACTTGATAGTTGATTAGGGTCTTACTCCTCTGCAGGTCTGCAGCTGGCATATTTTACAGCCCCAGCGGACTGGGCTGATCAATATGCGCTATTCCCTTCCGCATACATATATAATCACGCTTACACCTATACGCATATACTTCATTGAACCTTAATATGCGATGTCAGGAAAAGACGTGATGACGTGTCACAGCATTTCAAAACTACTGTTCTTCAAAATAAGCAACGTATACTTAAGTAGTAAAATTATTTAATTCTTAAAATATGTCAAGCTGGTACCTACCTAGATATACTCATACTCGAGCGGCCTGAATTCTTGTAGGGTAAACCAATTTCTACATTACTACTGCCAGGCAACAATACAATCAATCAGTTTGTTAAATAAAACATGACAACAGTTAACTTTTTTCTGTTATATTTCATTCAGAAAAAAACAATTCAGCGCGCCCGGGTGAGGTGGACTCATTGATAAAGATTATCGTGAATTTTTGGTGGAACATTTACATATGCCACCAGCTATTATGATAGCTTATATTTGATCAGTTTCAATTATTCTATCATCAATGTACATGATCAGAAATTTATAGTTTCTAAAGACCTTTCAGTGATAAAATATATTAGTTTCGGTGTAGAAGCCGCATGGAATTTATCAAGTATACACCAATTATAGCTCAACTCTCGAATCATAGGGACATTTATAACGCATGTTTGGAAGTAGGTGTTGAGAAGAGACAGCTTTATTCTATTATAGACAATTCAGTTCAATTATCAGTTGCCAGAACCGGAGGCCAAATGGTCCCTACGTGATTTGATTTGATTCTTGCCCAGGTCGTCGTAGATTTCAAAAGACACCGAGTGATTTATTTACCTGAAAGTAAGAATTACATTAATCCATTTATATAAGTAAAGATTAAAGGATGAATAGTAATTAAAGTCCTACATATTGAATATCTTAAATATCGTAAATATGTAATTCTGACAATTCCCTCGGCAAATTATCAGGTTTACTTTCTATAAACACAAAGGTTATTGTATAATACGATGACTATATTCCTCACAGAAGAATGACCTGAGTATGATGCTAAACTGCAGCTGATGTTGAGGTCCCGGTTCCTTAAACCTCGGGAGTATGGAGTATCGCTTCATTAATATTACAACCGTCTATTCTAACCCGGAGTTGTAGTACCTGTTAAGGTCCCATCTATGGATCAAATAGATCTGTTTGAACATCATTAATATCGATAGGAATATTTGTTGTCATATAAGTGTAAATTATTTCTAGAAAGAATTGTAACTTGCAGCTATAATTTTTCACTAAGGACTAATATAAGTTATTTGATAACATATTACTCTGTGCAAACAAATGACTTTTATTGAGCAAAAATAATTCCTTGAAATCATATAAATATTAGTATTAAAAAACGAATACTTGAAAACATCTAATGTGTGAAAATTGATTGTACTCAAGAAGGATGCTGAAAAATTGTGTATAAAAAAACTTTAGCAAACAACAACACAAAGTGAACGCCATTCACCAATCTTTAGGCTTAAACTAACCATAGCCCGGTTGTCATGCCGTTAAAATCACAGAATCATTTAACAAGATTATGATTGGAAATATCTTTTTCAATTAAGAATAAGTCCTTTAACAGTTATTAAAGTCAGGCGCAAAGGATTTGTAAATAAATCTAACAGCTTTTATGGGAAATAAGTAGCATTTAATGTGAACGTTAATAATAATTCCTTTTTGATATACCATATTGATGATTCCGAATTTTCATCTTTTTAATCTTATATACGACGTTTTTACTGTATTTAAAAATATATATTAAATAACGTGGTGTTTTTGAGAAGAAAATAATATAATTTTAGAATCTAATAACTTGACCAATGCTCATTAAAATTATCTTTAATTTTAACAGCATATGTAGAAACAATGTTTCTTTTCCATTGAATAGCATTTTTTTTTACTAAAAAGAAAAAAAAAGAACACGAAATATAGATATGTTTACAGTAAAAGGGTACGCCTTCGAGAAGGTTGATAAAAGAAATATTAGCATTAGTTTAAACGTGTATCAAAAAAATTATTTTTTAAAGACAGTGAGTGACCATAGCGCATAAACTATGGTGTGTGTGTGTGTGTGTTTGTATGCGTGCGTGCGTACGTGGGTGAGTTTGGATGTGAGCGTTGGTGTGTGTATGTACGAGTGTGTCAAAGTCGTTTGTGTGTATATATTTGTCATATTCCATATCGTATTTTTATGTGTCTTAGGCGATTTTACTGAAAATGTATGTCGAGTAATGTTTCAAGGTAATGTGTTTTAAATTTCGTAATTCTTGAGGCGAGATAAGCCAAGGATTCCTGCTATCATTGTAGACTTAACCTACATTTTCTGCTATTCGTCGAACTTTATTTCTCGGCAACCCGCTGATTCATTGCGATTTCACGGCTTCTGTAACCTCGATTTTTGCCTATTTACCTGCAAAACAAACATTTTCGCTCGGCTGAACTTCACTAGCATTCAACTTTACCACAATTCCACCCAGCTTGATTCTGACTTTCTTTTCCATCTTCATATTTCCATCTTTCAATCATCATAATCATCTTCATCATCTATATCATTATCAGTTTCATCATCTTCTTCCATATCATCTTCACAATTCTCCCTCCTCCTTCTCATCACTACCATCATTATCAATATCATCAACGTTATCGTCATCATTATCATTTACGTTTTCATAATCGTTATCATTCTCATCCCCATCATCATCCTCATCTAGATCAGAATCATCATCATTTTCATCCTGACACCCTCTTCCACTGGATGATGATGATGATGATGATGATGATGATGATGATGATCGAAACGGTGAACACCCTAATAAAAATAATCTTCATCATCCTATTCCAATCTTTCTTCTGATCGTCATTTTCATCCTGACACCTTCTTCCACTTGATGATGATGATGATGAGGATGATCGAGGCGGTGAACACCCTAATAAAAATAATAATCATCATCCTATTCCAATCTTTCTTCTGATCGGCATTTTCCTCTTCATCTTCAACATCCTCTTCGTTCCCATAGTTCTCATCCACATCACAAACACCTCCTTCTCTTCTTTCTTCTCTTCCTCATAATTTTCATATAAACTCGCTTGAATTTCTATTTTGAATGAAAACTAGATGAAATAGATATGCTGAATATCCTGGGAACAATATAATAAAAACAAATTAATAGAAGTTTTATTCATTATTCATTAGTTATTGTAGTTTGAATCTTGATAATTTTAAACACACTTCACTCTTCTCTTTTTACATCGTCATTTTCTTTCTTTTCTTTTTATTTCTTTCTGAAATGTTAGAATCTTTCCATTTTTTTCAACCTCTGTTTATTTTTTTTTTCTTTTTACTACTATGTGGTTTGTTCACATACGACTTTTTTTGTCTTGGAATACGTTCCATTCTTTTTCTTTGTAAAATTTATTCCTGAAAAATGTTTAAATATTTTCCTTTTCCTCTTAATCTCTATTCATTTTTCCTTTTTTTTTGAAAGAGTTCTCAGTCGCTTTCTTCTTTTATTAAGTATTTTCATGTATTTTCTTAGATTTTCAGTTTTTCTTTTATCATAACCCATTAATTTTTTCTCCTTTCTTCTCCTTTCTTATTTTTATTTAATAATTCTTCCCAGTTTTAATACATTTCTTCTTCCTCTCTCTCTCAGATTATTTCAGTCTCTCTTCATGTCTTTCCATTTTTTTAAATATCCCATAACATTTTTAGCGGTGGTGGTGGTGGTGGTGGTGATGGTGGTTGTTGTTGTTGTTGTTGTTGTTGTTCTTCTTCTTCTTCTTCTTCTTCTTCTTCTTCTTCTTCTTCACCAGTAAATTATTTCCACTTCTTTCCTTCTTCTGCTCAATTTCCTTTCCTTTGTTACTCGTTTATTAGTTGTCTTCTTGTCACGCTCCTCTTCCTTCGTCCTCTTCTTCTACTCTTCTTTGCTCTCACCTTTTGCTCATACCCAACACAATCAACGTCTTTTCCTCTTGTTTATTATTGCACCTGCTCTTCCCTTTTCTCCTCAATTTCTTTTTATCGTTACCCTTTTAGTGTACTTGTCTTCTTGTTATACTCCTCTTCCTCCAAGTCACCTCACTTTCTTTTCCTTTGTGACCATTCTTTTCTTTATCATCATCACCAGCATCCTTTTCTCTAATCATTATTCCCTTTTCTTCTCCTACCTCTTATTTCCTAAATTTTATTTTCTTTTACCCTTTTGACATTATTTTCCTTTTTCTTCATACTCGTTTATTACAATATCAACCTCTTTTCCCTGAAAACTATCCACTCTTTGCAGAATCATCCGTGGGACGCACAGATATCTGAAATATTTTCATCAACAGCGGAAATCTTCTGCTCCCTGGCTACAGAAATTCAGTTACAGTTTCCTGATTCTCCCAGCACGACAAGACGAATGTATTTCTTGCTTTCTGTCCACCTCAAAATAGGTTCAATACGGAATAAACATTAGGTTTGTCTTCGTCATCAAGCAGTTTCCTTTCGCTTGGTTGGATAAGACAAATTATGCCCGCAGTGTCCACTAACAGCAACAAAATAGAGATCACCTTCAAATATCGGCATACAGAAACAAGTGCTTATTTTGAGGGATAGTGCAATATATGTAGTATATTTTACTTATGCTTTAAAGGCACTTTTTCATTTACAATTAGTAAAACCCAAACTAGTTATTTGCAGCAAACACATAAATTTATAATCTTTTATAATCCGTGTGTTACTTCATATTGATGTATGCATGTCTTTACAATTATTAGAATTAAGATTTAATGCTAAAAGCATTTTCATCCGTAAAATTTTGACAGTTCTCTATGGGCAATAATGCAAAGCAATATCAGAATATGTTCAACAATAAGATTGAAAGAGAATAAAAATGATAGAGCCATTAAAACTAGCCGATCCCACGTAAAGATCCTCTTGTGAGTAAGAATCGACACTTGATATATATATATATATATATATATATATATATATATAGAGAGAGAGAGAGAGATAGGATAAACACATTATGAAATAAATATATAAACATTAAGATTAATCAATTAACCTTTGTCGATATTTGTTCATCAAACGTGAAACTCAAGGCCGTTCTTTCGTTATGTTTTTCGCAGTACTATTTTTATTCTATTTAGATTTGATAGTTGAACACATATATACATATATATATATATATATATATATAAACTCTCTCCCTCTATCTATCTCTCTCTCTTTCACACACACACACTCACACACATTCACGCACGCACACACACACACACACACGTTTATATATATATATATATATATATATATATATATATATATATATATATATATATGTGTGTGTGTGTGTAAACATACCTTTTCTGACATCCCAACATGCCAATGTGTGGCAAAACGCCTAGTTAATGTTAGACCCACGAGCAGGACAGTAACCCAGACCTGCCCGGCGACTCCAAAAATGCATTGGACTCCGTCAGCTTTGCCTTTAAAAGGTGCACCTGAGACGCCTGGTGATGAAGCATGCCTAGACAAAGCAGTTGAAGGTCTGAGTGTAAAGGGAGTGTTGATCCTAGTAACGCAGCATAAGTGCTTGGCTTCCCCAGCACCAATGGCTGGCGACCTTGACGAACAAAACAAGACACACCCGAGAAGTACTGTGAACTGTCAAACACAACCGACTAAAGCGCGTTCCGTCGTTTTGTTGACTGACATAAGAATACACCCTCTCTCTCTCACTCTCTCACGCACACACACACACACACGCCCCCCCCACACACACATATATATATATATATATATATATATATATATATATATATATATAAATCATTTGAGACTATAAACTTGAATATATATATATGGTAGTGTAAATGTACCAAGCTAATTGTCCACTTCGTCCGATAATATCCTAAGTCAATACACCTATTTACCATCTAGTAAAAACTTTAAATTAACACACTGCACCATATCTACCCACTAAATAGTGTAAATATCCACCCATAAACTAATACAAATACTGAGAACACAAAAAAACTAACACAAAAACTTTTGCATCCCCTGATGTAGAAAGTTTATTCACAAATGTTCTGTCCAAGAAAACAATTGACATCATATTAAATAATATATATAACGACCCTTCTCTACCTCTTCTTAAAATTAATCCTTTTATATACTCTGCAAATTATTATTAATCAGTAAAATTGAAGTTCCTTTTTATAACCACAATGGTGAAATATATACATAAATTAATTGTATTTTTATGGGTTTAGTTTTAGGTTTGACATTTAATAATTTTTACATATCTAATCTAGAAAAAAATATTCAATGAGATAAAAAAAAAACTAATATTTATCTACGCTTTGTCGATGATATCCTTATTCAAAGAGATTATACTGAAGAAATTTAGAAATTACAAGACACATTCCAAAATAACTCAAATATGAACAAAAGGTAAATAATAAAATTCCTTTTCTTGATGTACTATTTGATGCAAACAATGATTACAACTATGTATAAAAAATATACTCGTTATAATTCATGTATTCTAAATTATAAAAGTGAATGATTACACCGATACAAAATTGGCAACCGTAGACGAAGATGACCCGAAGGCTCCCTTTTCGATAGCTACTACACCAAGGTGTAGAACTCTTTTCCTTGGATTGCTCCACTTACCCTTGATCCATACCTTATAATGCTGAGTGTTAACCGAGTACCATTTTTTAAGTCTTTGGTATGACTTGACCTGTGATTGAACCCAGATCTCCCGGGCCATTGGCAAACACTCTAAACATCATACCAATAGCTAAAAATTGCTAAAATAAATAAATAAAAAAAACCTATAAAATCGCACAAGATTTCTTCATCAAATAAGATATTTTATAATAAATAAAAACATATGAAAAAAACTTATTTATAAAGGAATTCTCAATTATTTTGTTGACGAAAAACTTAAACTAATGATTAACAATAAGAATACGATAAATAATTGAAGTTATATTGCGCAAAATAATTATAATCTTATTAATTTATTTTATTGTAATCAAATGCATCTGAATTTTATATTCGATGAATGAATAATCAAAAACATAATGCAGAGATATATATCCCCAATAGACAACAATATACATAGATATATATATCCCCCACAGACAACAATAATCGAATAAGATTTAGAATTTAATTGTTAATAATGATTAGTTCCCTGCCACAAAAATAATGGAAAAACCAAAGTTATTTATCAATATAAATATCCATTGGGAGAATGCTTCTCCGACAGTAAAAAACAACGTAAGTTACATTGGTTATACCTCGACAAAATTATCAAGGAGGTTCACTCTACCCCTTCATATGCTAGCTCCTCTTGTCAACATTTTAAAAAAACATTTTAAAAAACATAATTGTCTTAATACAACATCTAGAAATAGTCTAATTATTAATACAAAAATATTCTATAGTGACAATAATATCAAAAAATTAAAAATCCTAGAAGCCTTATATATAAAGTTTAGACTACACTCTATTAACAGAATTAACTTCGAAACTAGTGATAACATTTAAAATGTTTAAAATAGGTGGTACAATACATAACACTAAAGATATAATAAATATCATTCTACTTTACGTAATTGAAATATTTAAAAATAAGCTGCAATTGCCGCTTAGCATCACTTAAGGGATAAAAACAAGCCTCACTTTAATGATGAAAATAAAATAAAGTAATTATTTAGTTTGAATACAAAACAGCTTTAATTTAGAAATAAATATACACATTACCCTGATAATAGTTGTAATAAGTACGGAAATTACTTGCTATACAACAAATTGCTCCTTTGGAGAAATCATTTACAAATTTCAAGATTTTAACATGAAAAAGTAACATAAGGACTCTTAAAAGAAAAAAAGAAAAACATTCAAAATAAAAGGATTCAATCTAATTTAATCAAACCGGTTTATATATATATATATATATACAATGATCATTAAATAAGTTTCCAGACTTTTTTCGTAGGGGCACTTTTATTGATAGTACATACATGAAACTCTAGTCCCCTTCGAAGTATTCTCCTCCGGCTGCAATGCACTTGTTTTACCGTTTCAACAACTTCTCGAAGGCCCCATGGAAGTCCCCTTGTGTGAGCATGTCAATGACCTTTGTCACAGCCTCTTTCATTTCCTCAATTGTCTCATAACGACAGCCTCTGAGCTTAGAGAATAACCAAATGTCACAAGGGAGCAAGGTCTGTACTATAAGGAGACTGAGGAACTGTCTCGATGCCCATCTTGGTCAAATAGTCAGTGACAAGGATGGAGTTGTGGACTGGGGTATTGTCCCGGTGGAAATGCCACTGACCCGATTTGAAGAGTACTGGACTCTTCCCTAGGAATCTCTTCCTGAATTCCCTTAAAACCTCAACATAGTAACCCTAACCCTAACCTTTCGGCCAATCAACTCAGGTGTATTGACTTCTTACTCCTCCCACGCCTCTCATCATCCCTCAGAGACTCCCTGGCATTCTTGAATCTCTTATACCACTCAAAAACTGATGCTCGATTCATGCAAGATGGTAGAAAAGCAGTCTGAAGCATTCCATAGGTTTTTGTGGCATTTTTCCAAGTTTAAAACAGAATTTTATTGCATATCGTTCTTCTAAACTGTCCTCACGTCCAGATAGGATTATTGAAATTCACCAGCGTTGACAATCAGGCTTTAGTAGGGTGTATTCTACTTCCTGCTGTAGCTGTTCATTTGAATCTGAAATCCTAAAAATTGCTCAGTCATCTCATAAGATGTATAGCAATAACATACTGAATTTTCAAGGTTCTACAATAATTTTAAATGCCTGTACAAAAAATTCTGGAAACTTATTGAGACTTATATACGCAAACACACGCATATTTATGTGTGTGTGTGTGTGTGTGTGTGTATGTATGAGTATGTGAGACAGACAAACTGACAGAGAGAAAGAGAGCACCTGTGTGAGATCATGCGTGCGAGCTCGCAGTTTGTTCCTATCAGGTGTATCAGCGATTATTTGGTTGATATATTATTATGAATAGTAGTTCCGATAAAAAACAACTCTTGTGAATCCGTGATTTTTTGTTTCATATCAAAATTATGAATTTGTTTATCAGTAGAGACTACTGAATCTTTAAATTAACAACTGGTCAAACGAAATAACCTCAGGGCAACATGCACTGATATTTCCATTGAATATGGAACAACATCTGTTGAATTGGTTAAAAAAATATGTATCCATTATCACTTTGTGAATAAAGATATACTGTTTACTTAAAATACAATTGTGTAAGTATTGAAAGTTAGGAGAAATGAAGAACTTTATGAAGGCGATGGACGGAAAAGGCTGCGGCTTTTCTTTCCTCCGGGAGAATTTCCCACGGATAAACATGGAGAAACGAAGGCTGGTCTATTTGACGGCCCTCAAATAAGAGGACTCATGAAGGGCCCAATATTTGACGTAGAACTGCGCATAATGCGAAAAGAAAATTGAAGAGTTACAGTTTCCGCCGACTCAAGGTACGATTGTCAGTCAAACTCCACTTTCTGCAGTACCACTTGGACTATTTTCCAATGAACTTCGGAAATGTGAGAATAGAGCAAGATGAGAGCTTTCACCAAAAATTTGCATTACGAATGAGCGCTACCAAGGCCGGTTGTACGTAAATTTTCTCGCTGACTACTGCTGGTGCTTGAAACAAGATGCGGAGGCTGCTGAGGTCAGAAAGAAGTCCCTGAAAAAAACATTCATCCATGAATGACTTCTTTTCTGTTTTTTTTTTTTATTCAGTTTACTTTGGTACAATGTGAGCTTTCAGCGAGTATATCAACCCTAAATTTAACATTATTTGATTTTAAAAAAAATAAATCGATTTATAATGCTGTTCTATAATTCCAAGTAAGATCTTAAAAACTTGATCTGATTAGAAAAAAAAATGAGTATGATTTTTGGATTTAGCTTAAAAACCTGCATTAAAATCAGCTATTATATATTCGACTGTGAAAACATTGCAGGTCAGTGTAATATGTTTCCTGTTTTAAGCCTATTCATTTTTGGATTTTATGTGTCACCACAGCGACAACAGTCGTGTCATTATGTTCGGAATCAGAACTATATTCTATGTTATCATCTGGATCAGGAGCAGGAAAGTCAGGGCCATAAGGAATGCTCTTATGGCAGAAGGAACTTTGGAGTATTGCGATTTATTTCATTTAGTTTTATCATGCAGATATAGTAGTCCGTAATATAATTTTTTTCCTTCCCTCCTGACCATTGGAATAGGAAATAGCTTAGCCTTCTTTTTATCATTCCTCAAATCCTTGCATATTCTACCGCAAACATGGGGAACGAATGGCTTTTTCTGTTCCCTTAGTATGACTCCAACATAATCGAGATATACCTTCTTTACTAAGACAGTGATTTTTGCTTGACGGTTCGGAAGAACCACATTATCGCAGATATAACAGAACCTGTCAGGATTATTCTTACACATGTGTTCCATTCTTACTTTAATAATATGTCAAGCTGAAAAGAGAAAAATTAATTAGTACTTAGCTCGTTGTTGATACTTGACACACTACATTAAAATCATTTCAAGCTGAGGGATAAGCCCTGTCACCTCTAGATATGTGGGTGTTTGTGAGTAGGTTGGTACACTGTAGTTAGGTACACATACAACATTATATACTAAACTGAACATCAGGAACCCGCAATCAGCTGTAAAAAGTAGAGGCCACAGGATTTTGAATGTGTTATTATTGTGTACAACTTGTGAAGTATTCAAGCCCACCGAAAAAAAAAAACAACCTGACCAAAAACAATCAATGGTATTTTTTTAATTTGGTGGGAAATGGCAATCATACGATTATATATCACTTAATAAACCTTTGACCTTGGAAAGAATTTTAATGCAGGCCAGTGTTATCATCATTGAAGTGTACCGAGAACACGCATTCACACGACTCTCTCACTATCCGACCTTATCGGTCATGGTTCTTGTCAGCTCCTATAAACGGCATCCAATGTTCGCAAAAAGCTAATGAACCTAAGTTTTGAATGATCGACTAACACTGCCATGCCCATATCAAGGGGTTTCATAGGAAAGCGTCACTCTTAAGTTCGTCCTTACTTCTCCATCTGTGCCCAGCATGTCTCGTTCGTCTCACTTGAATATTTTGGTAAGTTCTTCAACAGGTGTTGCTTTGTAGAATATTAATTCCTATATTTGTTCAAAACAGCATGTCTCATTCTTGTTTAGTTCTCGTGTAGCTTTTTCTGCAAGGGTTTCATTACAATCTGAGTGGTGGAGACATACAGTAGTAATTTGCGAAGCTCTTTGCTTCGATGTGGCACAAGGCCGAATGAATGGGGCACCCAATGAGACTCGAACTCACTCGTGTAGGTTTGCTAGTCAAGATTGCTAACCGTTACACCACCAAAGATGCCCATGTGGGGACACACAGTAGTTCTAGCTTAATTACAACTTGGAAGAATCCCCGTCTTATTTTATCAGAGAGATCAGATTTACAAATAGTCGACAAACCAATAAATAGCAGCCCGTCCTTGACCATGTGTAAATAACATAAAAACTAAATGCATTCTCTGATAACTAAATAATGTGCATATCAATTTTAAAAACTATCAACTTGGCAAAAATTTTGTTCTGCGAATTTGTGTATAATGTGTGGTCGTTAGACTTCGCCAGCTACGCCTTTGTGTGTTTGCGTTTTTGTACCATTATCATCATCAAGGCCCGCCGAGAGCACCGATTCCCTTGACTCTCTGACACGGAATCTGTCCTTATCATCTATCGCTCTTGCTAAGTTCTCAAAAAGTATATCCTGGGTCCATACTGAGCTGATTTGATGTAATTTTCTTTCTTATTCCTAAACAGTTTGATCTACCAAGGCTAATGAACCTAGAATATATTTGTATAGTTGGCTAGGGTGATGGTTTTATTTCTTTTTAAATAATGAATCAGCTGTCCACAGTAAAGTATAAGTGGAAGAAGAACAGAAGTCAGTAGACTTGAATAAAAACTGGTCGAAGAGAAACACAACAAAGCTTTGGTGTTATGAGTCTATTTGTGCAAATTCTCCATCACGAGTACAAGTGCCACAAGGACTATTTTAAGCGGAGTAAATCTGGTTTTAATTCAGAGTTTTTCCTTATAAAATAATTGCCTTACCAAGGCTAAAAAGCCATGCCTATCCAACAATTTATATCTAGCTGAGTGCGAAGAGATCGATACATGACTTTCCCAACGGTATAAGCGTGAAATCCACGATTCGTCTCGTCTTGGTTTAAGACTTGGCTTTTCGAGGCCATTTCCAATGAGTATAAAAGTTACGTCTCCATACTATATATATGGAGAGAGAGAGGGGGAGGGAGGGAGAGAGAAGGGGATGAAAACTGAAGGGTCTAGTTTAGGAGAAGAGCTCTAAATTCAAAACCAGGATCTGGAGTCACTACGAATATCCCCTATCTTCAACTCCATTTTGGCAATTCTCGTGACGACAATAGTTCAACTCCTATTCAAGCTTAGTCGTCGTCTTGAGTAGCATCGAAAGCGTAGAATGGGGAAATTGTCGAATGGAAAACTGCCGCTTTTCCATTCAACGCTCTGCAGGCCTGTACCCACACCAGTCGCAACTCAATGTTCTCACGGTACTAATGTATATTGGTGCAAAAACACTTTATGAAAGAATAAAACAAATCAATGAAAAAAAAATCTTAAGAAAAATTACCAAAGAAGCAAGAATTCTAGCACTAACAAAAGTTTTTTTTTTTTTTTAAATCTGTTTCTGAACGTTGCCAATTATTTTTCTTCACACGCACATTACATTTTAATTTCTTAGAAAATAACGTTAACGATGTTAATGGGTTTGACATGTAATTTATCAAAGGCCCAAAAGGAAAAATGAATAAATTGTGAATCTAGAACAAAAGTATCATATTCTTTATATTCGATGTGGAACATTCAATGCTGGCGACTAATAATGGAATAGATGATTGTATTTCGATTTTTTTTTCAGGTAATAATAATTTCACAATGCAGCGTCAAGCAAAGTGTGTAAAATATTTTGACGAAATGAATTAACGTTTATGAAGTGAAATTCTTATAGTAAAGTCAGAGCCATTAAGAAAATAAACTTTAACCCCCACAGTGTCATCAAACTTTTGTTATAAAAAAAGAGACAAAACATATTTTCTTTATTATTCGATCTTATTTTTATTATATAAATGAGTAATAAACTCATCTGACTCATTTCGAAATCACCAAAACTGCTTCCTACTAAGATATTAGCAAGATAATTGATTATATTGATTATTTTACAGATAATTAATCAAATTAATTATCCGTTATTTGTATTAGTGATTAGTATTCTGGTTTTTGCATTAACCATTCGTCATGTATATTATTTTTCAGCAGTGTCAAATTTTTATTTCTCATTCAATTCCCACTTGATAAAATTTACCTCTAAGTTTTGTATTATTATTTCACTTCTTGCGAGTTATTTACATCAGTATTATCGGGTGAACCTTCACTGAATCTGATCGACAGCAATTTCCTCATGTGCCCAGCACTTGTCTCAGGATTACAGCTGATCTCAGCAATGTTATAATCTAGTTGACTTCTATTTCCTCACTGACTTCCAATTCCTCAAGTCCGTTCACCAAGCTCCAGGGAACCGTGACAGCATTATAATCCTCTGGCAACATCAAAGTATTCGTCTACCTTTTTGTTTTATTTTATTTTTTGTATTCGATCAACTGGAACGGCAAAACACATAAAAGGGCAAGTTCTCTTTCTTTCTTTATTTCCACATTGTCTGGGATAAGGTGATACACCTGTATCATAAATTCTCAGAGAATTTAATATGTGTCATTCTCTAAAACTGTTTTTGGTTTGCAAACCTATCATTTGATACTGTGGTCAATTTTCATTTTTTTGCAAAATCTCCAATGGATTACATCACCAAAACAATCATGTCTAGTCTTATACTTTTTTCTCCACTTCATCAACATATACTAAACTGATGCGTATTAGTGATTTCTACCTTTTTATAATTGTGCCCTTAGGACATTGTTTTTACAGCTGTTAAAAGAGATTCAGTTTTTCTGTTGAGGTTTCCCTTTCGCAGCCATGTCCAGGTTTTCTTATGTGTATTATTATTTGGCTAATTTTCATACCAGCGTTATCTGATGGTTTTCCAAGAGTGAATGAGTGATAGACAGTCTCCTCAAGTCTCCAGGACTCTTCTTAGTATTCTGGCCGATCTCAACAATGCTGTAGTTTGGACGGTCACCACTTGTTCTCTTATTTCCAAATCCTCTAATCTCTGTGCCTATCTTTTGATAACTTTACTGAGCGCATAACTATCAATTGGTATCACCGTCACTTTCATGTTCCATCGATTTTTTCAGTTCTTTAGCAAGGTTGAGGTATTTAACCCTCTTTTTTACTTTATTTCGGTTTTACTCTGTGGTCAGTCGCAACGGCAAAGTCCTCCATTCTGCAGTTTTTTTTTTGTGACTGTTGAATATCTCTTGGTCTGGTCGCTGGCCGAGATTAAATGATCAGTTTGTATCCAAAATCCCAGAGAACTTTGTACAACTAATTTTCCAGAACGGATTCTAGGTTGTGCAAATAGCATTTGATCGTATCGTGGATCACCTTCTCCACCCAGTTGTGTCTAGTCTTATACCCTCTTTGCCCTAATTTACTGCATTCACTTATAATGTGATTAATCGTTTCGTCTCTATAACCACATAGTCTACATCGGTTATTTTGTTGCGTCTTGTCTATTTTTGCTCTTCAGGTTTCCTTTTCTTAATCCTGTCCAAGTTTTCCCATGTGACATTTCGTTTGCTTGTAGCTTTAACCCTTACATATGGACAAAACTATTGGAGAGACTGTTTTTTGTTGCCTTGGTATGTTGAACCGCCAGGGAGAAACTTTGAATTCGAACCAGCCGTACTCCTCTATAAAACTGATCTTGAGTTGCATTCTCCTCATGGATGAGGGGTTGGGTGAATACATCACCTTTTGTTATTTTTAAAGAGTGTGTAATTTCGAATATTCAGCATAATCCTTCGTGTTACAGCTGGCTAACCCATGAATGTATATACCCACTTTCTCCGTTAAAGTTTAGATGTGGTTCTAGGTCAATTTCTAAGCGGAGTAAAGCTAATTTGAATTCAGGGTTTTCTTTTCCCAGATAAACCAAGGCTAAAGAACCCAGGCTCCCCGACTGCTTACGTGTTGATAGGACCAGAAAAAATGGATTCATACCTTTAGCAAGTGTATTAACGCGTAATGAAATTCATGAGTGTCATTCAGCACCTGAAATCGGTTTGCAGATTCAATTTCCTTCTAGGATAACCGTCACCCTAAGCGTGTCTTGCTAACCCGTGTACAGAAATCATACGTCTATGGGTTTTGAGAGTTACGTTTAGCTTTGTCAATTTAACCTAATAGTTTGATACATTAAATCTTCCGAAAACGAAGGTAGGTAGGAAGTAACTACGGTAGTTATAAATAGATGATAACTGATAAAGGTAAGTAAGAAAAGGAGTGGGGAGGGTTTGGTGATAGAGAAAGTTTCACTTTTTCAATTTATACGCTAATGTAAAAACAAGAAAGAAGATATCGCTACAAATTCTAAATATCAGATTGGGAGATTTGGTGGAAGTTGGGTTCTCAGTAGTATTTTCCTTTTCACTAAATGTTATTGCATTTTTTGCGTTGGTGCGGCTTTTAGCCCTCGTGCGAAAATGGTAAATACGTAGGCGCTCTTTTTATGCATCAGTCTAAAAAGCAAATCATGTGAACCAAAATCCAATAATGGCACGATTCTTGCACCCGCTACACTTCTCTCTGTCACACATTCTGCATCTGTGCTTTCTCATATGACATTTTTCATTCTATCTCAAGGCCAAACTTTTATGCTTATTTCTGCAAAATCAATTTTTATTTATCTTAGTGGGAGAGGGCACCTGTGAAAATAAATATTGTAGTTATTAAGACCTGCATTGTACGCTGTTTAAGAGGTGTGTGCCTATGGAATTCCCTGGGGATCCTGGAGGCTTTTGTGGAAATGGTCACCGTTTCGTGATATTCTTTTCAGTTAATTAAAAATCTAATCTCATTTCCACGCCATAACGGTCGGCATATAATAGCTATTGGTTGCCTAGATAGATATTGCAAATTATTCTTCGTGCCTTCATTTGCTCGTTTGTTTCTTACTGTTTTCCTTCCTGTCTACCATTTTTGCTTAATATCTTTGAGCTTTCTCTCTTTTTTTATTTCAAGAAACCCCACTTGATCATTTATTGTTGCCGTGATATGGTGCACTGATTATCGATGTGGACAATGTTGAACACATGCCACTTTCTCGAAACTTCTAATTTAGTCATCGTGGAATTGAGTTTTATGTTAATCTACATTGATATTAATATCACTCAATCGATAAAACTTACGCTTTGTCATTTGCAAATTTCCCCTAAAACAGAGATAGCTGTTCGCGTAAAACAATTTCAAAATTTGCTTATTGACCGCTTATTTTTTAAATTAAAGTTTTCAAAAGTAAAGAAAAATCAATTAAAGTAGAACTCACTAGTAATTGCATGGAGTTTCAAACTTAATCACACTATCTTTTCCATTGATAAGTGAGGCAAAATAAAGAATGACATAGGCACATGTAGTGCTTGTGCTTAAACGATTACTGTCGAAAGAAATGGACACAGTGATCCGAGTTCAAATCCTGGATGAAATTGATTAGATTTCACAGAGCACGAATATTTTCAGAAAGGTATAAATCCAGCTATTCTTCCTCAAGCTATGGCCAAATAGCAGGGTATATTGGGCTCATTAGAATTGACATGGTAAGTAGTTTAGGAGAAAGAAAACTCTGAATTCAAACCAATAGAATGCCGCTAAAAATGTCATTGCTCGTTCCGGTAAATACATAGATGGTATTGAACAGGAAAAAAAACTGTGATATAACAAAACTATTTTTCATCATTGCAACAAATTTTAATGAAACTTCAAATGCTTAAAAAAAAGGAAAGGAAAGGAAACTTCTTAAGATCTTGATTAATTCTTTGCCCATTGTTAGTAAGCAGAAATCTGAATATGAAAAAGCTCAAATTGTGGCATATAATAATTATGGACTGTAATTTGGCGATTTGAGTTGATATTGACAACTTATCATTTTTTGTCAATCCAGTACTGCAGGATATTTTGTCCATAAAGAAACCAAATGATAATTTTCTAAACCTGCACCATCATCATCAAAACAGACAAAAAGTACGGATACCTTTTACACTTTCTCTCCCTCCCTCTCTGTTTTTCTCTCTTCATATTAGCAATAGCTTAAAGTAAGTCTTCTTGATGGCATTCCCTATCCGTACAAAGATGATGAATGTAATATTTTAATAATAGGTGAAACTCGTGTGTCTATGTGTACGAGTGTAATGGAGGAAGTCGTGTTTGAGTTCATCAAGCCTCTCCAGCAATGACTTGATCGTCTTATATGGACAATTCAAGAGACAAGTCAGTGGCCATACAGTAGGTGTTTTTTGAGGTTATTCTTTTTGGATTTAAACCAAATAAACTAGAATATGTTACTCTAATAGAATCACTATGTAATCAAACCATACATTAGCAGTTATAATTTATCTTAATCTCTACGAGATTTGAATGTTATAAACAAAAATAGAATTGCGCCTCATTTGTAAAAAAAAAAAAAAGAAACATTTAAAAAATGGCACTGGTCTTGAATATCCCGCAGTAATATAAAAAATTATAATAAATATCCTGGTAATATAAAAAAAAAAATTATAATAAATATCCTGGTAATATAAAAAATTATATAAAAAGGACTTACTTTAAACACACCAACCTGATAAGACTAAGTTTCAGTCAATATCTTCTTTTTTTCTTTTTGGCTTAACAGTCACATGATAGCCACCAAAATTATATCTCAGAAATCAGTCGCAAGTCAACATTTTCTAAATAGTAAGAAATGGGAAAGACTGAAGAATTAAAGTGGGTGGTTGAATTAAACCGACATGAAGACGAGGTTTTTAAATGCAAATGTTCAGTAAAGAAAAAAACTGAAAAAGCTAAAAAGTTACTGTGATCCGGATAGTGAATATTAGTATTAGTATTACACACACACACACACATATATATATATATATATATATATATATATATATATATATATATATATATATATATATATTTGTTCGCAGCTATCTCCTCATTGGGATATTCTGAACAAGTACAGAATAAATTCATGTAAGAAGTGTGGATATTTTGGGGCGTTTACACATTTTATTTTTGGTTTAAAATTTAAAATGCTGTAATGTTTTGGTAACGAATAATATCCATTTATATTGAATAATGTTCCAGTCAAAAGAAATACTTCCTGGTATCTTTGGTCGGTTAGTTTTTGGGTTTTTTTTTTAATGCCATATCCATCTTACTGGGTAATTTTTATGCCCAAACCTTTCTTCTAAAAGAGCAGTAGTGGTACGATTTAACCCATTTCTGGTGGAAGGCATAAGAGCGTTTACAATTTTCACAAGGAAATTGTACTCGTGCTATTGACGAAAGTGAACAATCGTGACTGGTGTTCGAAATATACCACGATGAATTCTGCAGGAACCTTTTGGTTTAGAAAAAAAATTTTTTCTTATTTATTTAAGGAGTGTCAGGGCTGTACTCTACTAAAATATAACGGTGTGAACAAGAAGTTCTTGACCCTTTCCAGACAGGCCACATCTGGTCAGTAAATATTAATTATATAATGGAATTAACAGACTAAGGGGATGTTCGAATTGTTTTCTTTCCTCTATTTAGAAGTAATTATACTAATGACAGCTAAGACGCTAAACATACTTCTTTTCGCAGCAGAACTTCTTGATTTCATAAAATATTCCTTAAATAAATTGGATAAAATTAATTTAATTAATCATTTGATTTTTGCAAGTCATGCATGAGAAAAAAATTGAAATAACAATTTGGAAAAATATTATTTGCGCCTAAAAAAAAAAAACTTATGTGAACATGCAATAAACGTTTTATTTTGATAATTCAAGTTAAGGTTCTCACAAAAGATCTTTGAAAGTGAACGACATTCTCAATAGGTTTTATATTTTTAGTTTTTGTACTAAAACTAAATTAATCATAGAAAAATCACAATTTTCTCTACTTTTGAATTTTTAGAACTTTTAGGTTTCCATTAAATGGCCCAAGACAGATATTGATGAATTAAATGCATCTTCCATCAACGCCAGCAAGAATATACATGGTATTGGGGGGGGGTAACTTGTAGAGAGAACAAACCGATTGGATGTAAATTTGACTTCATTTTAAAGTTTATAGTACTATATGCTTTTGCTTGGTTTGTTTTCTGTGTTGTTATGGCATATCAACCTTCGTGGGTTATTTAATGAGAAAGCTATCCTTTAAGTAGAACAGAAGTGGCACTATGCTATTAGAATTAGAACTCACTTACGACGATGTCACAGTCCAGAATTTTAGCCACTACGTTACAGGGTCGTCTTATCCCACTTAAATTGACGACTTTATTTATAAATATAGAAAACCATATAGTTAGTAAATGTATACACACACATATATATATATATATGTTAATGCTCTTACATGTTTCAATAAATTGATGATTGGCTTCCGTTGTTTGGTTTTCAGTGCTAAAGACAAGAAAATATAAAAAAAGAAACCAAAACTTTATTGCAGTCAGCATAAGGAATACATTTTGTACAGTTTTGTGATTTTAAATGTTAAATTTCTACAAAATACATCCTTACCGAAAAATATTATAAAAATTTAAAATTTTGTTTTCTGTAAATCTACGTGTTTCAAAGGGCTTTTTAAGCAATTATTTTGAATAGCCCATCCTTAAATCCTTAATGACTGCTGCAGAATGAGACAATGAAAAAAAGATGTGCTTTTTAATATACCTTTGACTAGTAGGTTTTTTTTGTGGGGGGGATTGCACAGTCTTAATTAATAATCATAATTATGACTCAAATAGATAAAGAAAATAAAAGAAATGGAAACGATAACCAAATACCTGGATCTAGCCAGATAGCAAAAAAAGCAGAGGAACACGAAGGCTACCTTGATACCCATTGTAGTTGGTGCTCTTAGAACAATCTTTAAAAAGCCTAGAAAATTGACTGGGGAAGCAGGAGATCAGACAAAAATCAAGACCATTTAGGCTACCGCATTTTTACAATGGAGTAGAATATTTAAATGAGTTCAGGAAACTTCAATGGAAAACCATTTGTTAAAGCTAGAGGGCAAATTACGCAGGGAGTAATATATTACTAATAAGACATCTTTAAATGAGTTCATAAAATGAATTTTAGGGTAAATATTTGCAAAAATAGAAAATACCTTTGGTACACCCCTTTACACTCATTTTCAATAGCGTGTTCTTGGACTGGATTGTGGTTTCAGGTGTGATTTTATAGCATGTTATGCTTGATATTTCTGATCATGTAAGGTTTGATTGTATCGTTCAACAACGAGACAGCTGAAAGTATAACACGGAATACTGTGATCAAAGCCTTGTCTAGTATTGAGTCAAAGGATTTCCTATAACGATACATTTGCGTGACGTAAATATCTTCACGTGACATTGGACCTGGTCCTTATTTTCTCAAGTATACTGGATCTAAATATATACCACGTTGAAAATCTAATGAAACCCTGCACCTATATAAGATTACATAAAACCAAAAATGTAAATTCTTTTAAATATTACAAGACAACTCTTTGGGTGAACTCTATAACAAGAAATCAAGGATAATATCAATGTTTCTAATTGGGAAAGAATGATTAGTTTTATTGTGCCTGTGATGTAATGGTTATCTTCGTAGGAAATGGACACGGCGACACGAGTTCAAATCCTGGACGAGACTGATTGCATTTCACATAGCACTAATACCCTTGGGAAAGGTATGAATCTAATAATTCTCCCTCCACCTTTGGGTAAATAGTAGTACAGACTAGGTTCTTCAGACTTGTTGAGGCAACTAGTCTAGGAGAAGGAATACTCTGAATTTAGACCTGTTAAACTCCGCTTAAAAATTGACCTTGTGTCATATCCTGCCCGAGCGGAGGGGTTGGTAAATATGATTAGTTTTATTTTGCATTTAGTAGTTATTTTCATCATAATACAAATCTGGTTGATGAAAAATATAACGGTCAGTGAAAACAAAAATCATACATACTTTCTCGTCAGTTGTATATTTCAGTAGACATTGCTGACACTAAGAACACTCTGTGATCGCCTTTGGAAATCGGGTTATTTGAAAGTCCCTCAGATCCCTGGTTATCTCTTCAATAGTATTATACTGTTCAGCATATCCGTTTAGTAAATCCTAATATTTCCTTTCGATCTTCCAAAGTCTTTAGAACAGTTTTGCGTAAGTGCTCACCGACACTATTTACAGTCCCGCTTTTGCAATTATCCAGATATTACTTAATTTTCTTGTTTTTCAGACTTGTTCTGTATTCTACCGTGACAGAAATATGCGGTTTTTTTTTCATTCATTGCATTCAATTTTGTTGTTCTAGCTTTGATTAAAAGATCTGCTCTAAATTATTTCTATTCTTATTCTCATTAACAAAACTTGTGGATATACTAATTGTTTAGAAAGCCGAATATATAAACAATCTATACGATGCACAAATACAGTATCTTAGAATTAGAAATAGTTATCAAATCTCTCTACTCAGGAATTACAGTTTGGAGATTGATTGACTGTTTGATTATAAAGAATTTTCAACCAATGAATATTTTATGTTAAGTGGTTATTTATTCGTGTTCTGCGCATGTTTATATTTACACATTTTGAGACGTTATTTTTTAAAAGGTTTTCATTTTGCACACGTCCCTATCAAAGACGAATGATTTTTTTACAGTTGATTTTCAACCATTGCTTCGACTGTAAAAATTCCTACCAGTTCGGTTCAGAGTGGAACTGAGAGTAATGTTAATGAAGTGACATTAAACAGTCTCTAGATCTCCAGAATTAAAGTCGCATAATTAGATGAAGTTTAGTGTCATAAGAGGGACACTCATTTTTTGGAATTATTAATCCTGAGCAGGGGTTAGAGTTTGCATATTCTGAACTTTACAGACTGGGGGTGTAGAGTAGTGCGTTTGATTGCTATTGTCATGCTCAATTATAGTCTGGCGGTGGAATGATCAAATCTTCGTTAATACATATACGGTTTATAACATACAATTTTCTTTAAACCAACACTAACACCTGTCTCATTGCAGAGTCAATGAATATGTACTAAGGTTCAGCAATTTACCACAAAAATCAAATAAACGCACAAAAGTCATAATATAAGTATGCCTTATAGTAATTACGTGTAAATTCGTATATATATATATATATATATATATATATATTTATATATATATATATATATATATATGTATATAAATTAGTAGAATTGTAAACATATACTTTTATAATATGCTAGAAATGTTCATAGGATAATTAAGAGAGTTCTGAAAATAATTTGTTTATTGATTAATTTACTAATTCTAACGCCATAACAAAAAAATTCGTGTTATTTACTGCGTAGAGGTTAGGGGATTGTGTCCATTTTACATGTATATTTACATTTTTGTAAAGTTGTTTTTAAGAAGTTTTAGTACAGAATTATAAGTGATTAAGTAATTCTATCAAATAAAAATAATTTGCCTGGAATAGTATGATTTCAATTATTCCTATCTAATACTAATAATTCTATGGAGTTATGTAATTATTTCTATTTAATAAAAGTCAGTTGTTTGCTCACAGTTTTATGGTTTCAATTACCTCAAATAATTCTTTATAAATAATCACAGCTTCAAGTAACTATTCTTAATACAAACAGTTTACAGTTATAAAATTTAAAGTATTCATTTCAAATAAAAATGATTATCCAGAGTTACATTGCTTTCATGTGTAGCTATCTAATACAAATCATTATATGGTTTCACGTATTATTTCTACTTGATAATAGTTAGTATTTATACATAGTGATATATAGTTTCAAGTAACTAATAATAATCCTTGATAAACAACGATTGTTATGGCATTGAATATTTCTATTGAATATGACAATTCTTAAAAAGATTTATTTGACCCATAGATGGGAGCCTAACGATAATACCACTCGGTGCCAGAGTGAATCTGGAAAGAATACCAAAGAAGGCCTATTCCACACTCCACATATTTCCTGAAATAAGATTTCATTGTCAGGTGAAGTTTAGAGTAATACACAGAACATTCAATTAGAGGTGGTATTCTTCTACAGGGGTTATATTCAGTTTATTCTAAGCCACGCCAACAGAACGGGACAATATATGCGTTAGTAAATTTAAAACAAATGTGTGTTTGGATCATATTCAGAAGTATTTATCTAATCCTTACATTTACAAATAATTATATATGCAACACATTTTGATAACAAAATTCCCAAATAGTAAAAATATATATTTCCGAACATACACTGCAGAATATAAATTAATATAAAAATAATGTCTGTGATAGTATAATATTCTGCTAAATAATTTCTGGTACACAAAAAAAGCTCTCTGTCAGGACAGAAAGTTCTAAACTTCCTTTCCTTCGTAAATATTATGTTTATTAAAATTATTAACAGAGTCAGATTATTTTTCCACCACTATATTTGTTTATATACAACGCTGAATGATATATTTTTAGGTATATACACTTACGTTTTTGTAATTGTACGTGTTATATATATATATATATATATATATATATATATATATATATATATATATATATTGAGTCGATAATCATTTATCAAATACTCAGAATATATATATATATATATATATATATATATATATATATATATATATATATATATATATATAATTACTTTTATAAAGCTAAAGTAAAGTTTGTTATCGGGAGTATATTACATAAATAATTTAAACGTGTCCATATATATATATATATATATATATATATATATATATATATATATATATATATATATATATATATATTTCCTGAGTATTTGATAAATGATTATCGACTCAATAAAGCAATTGCCACAAAATTTCTCCTGCAGAAAAATATAACAAAAATGAAGCAAATCTTCTTTAGGTTTCTCTTTATTAATTCCTTTCCTTGTTTTACGGCAAAGAACAAAGGGTGTTTAGAATAAAATTCCTGTTATGTAGAAAAAAAACTAAATTTGACATCCTGGAAATGTACACAGTTGTTGAGAAATATTCATTAGCTAAAATCGAAGCTGATTAGAAAGAGTTGTTTAAAATAATAATCGAAAACTGAGTGTTCATCATTTCTGTTTCTATAATGCTGGCAAGGTAAAAGATGAAGAGAAACTCGTATTTAACTGCTAATGACGTCATCGTATAATGGCAGAAAAATTAGTATATTATTGACGTTTTAAAATTTGATATCGTGATTTTGATAGCAAGTTAACTTGTAGTTTTATTATCTATTTATTAGACTAATCGACCAAAAGATTACAACTCAATAAGCGCTTGTACAATATCCAGTAATGTAGAATAATTTTTGTTTAAATCTCATCTTAAAGTGTGAAAATTCCTCAAACATTGTATCTTATAATCATGAATTAAGAAAGTATTCTAAATAAATAATGAACATTTTCATTTTTTTTTTTTTTTTTTTCAGGTCATCTCTGAATGGTGGTTTGTCAAAGGAGTCTGAGTGATAGTAAGTGTCCTCAGATATTCTAAGTATCGAAGCTGATTCCAACAGTGATACAATCTGGATTTTTCTTCTGATCTACAATTCTCCCACTCCTTTTTTTTCTATGTTCCTGTGGCCTCTTCCAAGTATTCCGGCAATGGCTGTTGTCACAATCACCGAGTTCCACAATTATTTCAACTTAGCAGTAGGGTACAGGAATTTGTCTGTATTTTAGCTTTGTGTTATTTTCACTCCGTGATCCTCTAGATGAGCAAAATCTACTTGATTTTAAGTTCTTTTCTTCTTGTTAAATTAAACTAGGATTATTACCTCTGCTAGACTTTATCTTTTCACTTTTACTTACACTCATAAGTTTCCATTACAAACTTGATTATGTTTGTCTATTTTGCACATATTCTGTATATTTTCAGCCATCTTATTTTCTAAGTTTTTGGGACCATATCATTGCCTTTCTTTTAGTCAATCCATACCGTGGCAACATTTTTCCGTCTTGTTTTGGCTTTTTTTGGAGATGTATTGGTCTGTATATAAGTGATTAGTTGTTCCTATTTTGATCCTGTGGAATTCTTTTTACTCTTCCTGAAATAGTCCTCGGCATACAAGTGAGTTATAGATTTCTTGTCTTATCTGTGCTGATAAGATTTTCCTCATCACAGGTAAACACTTTATCGGTCTATAGTTCCTGGGCATAGTCATTGTCTAAAGCTCTTTCTGTATAAATGAAGTTTTCCCTTTCGTCATCTATTCAGGTACCCTTGCTTCTTGTAAGCACTTAGTAAGTTACAAGACCCATCTCTTGTGGATGGACATAAGATTTTTTAACCAAAATCTATGTATTCCTTAGTTGTCTGGCATTTTCCTAATCGGTATTTTCTTGATCGTTGCTCTAAGCGATTTCAGGTGTATGTTAAACGCAGGGTTTTAAAATTCTTTTTCCTGTTATTTATCCATTTTCAATTTTTGTTATGTTCTTTCTGTTTCCACATTTTAATTCATAATTCCTTTGTTTCTTTTACATCCAGTTGTAAATTTGTCTTCGTCCCATCTCTACTAATTTTTTTCGTAAACTTGGAAAGTGCGTTTTGTCTACATTGCTTGATCCTGTCCCAGTACTTTTTGAATCTCTCTTCTTTCAACAACATATTTTGATTTATTTCTTTTAGTTGAGTTGTCAGACTTCTCAACTGTTTTCCTTTGAGATTTTTTCATATTGTTGTGCTTTTCATCTTCTTTAACAAATTAACTTGTTGTCACAGCCTCTTTATTTGTCGTTCTATCCTCATTTCCCCTCAAGGTTATATATTTTTGTTAGGATTCCTTTAAAAATGCCTATTCTATATCAAAGTTTTACTCCCGCATAAATTAACCCGCTCAGTTTGGTGATGTTGACGGTTGGGATATATCTTAATAATTTATTTACTTTTTTGGTCTCTATCTTGAATTTTTCAGTCTTGAGTCCATAGAGATTATTACATAGTCTTTTGTTCACCAATGACTATTTTAATCATTCTACACTTTCGGTTTTCTTATGTTAAGATTGATGTTGTGATATTGGGGTGTACAATTGTTTAGTTTTCAATATTTAGTATCTCTAATAATTTTGGATCTGTCTTTGAGTATGTTCTTCATAATTTATCTTTCCCCATATTTCCACGATTTCAAAACCAGAAAATATTATTTAAGATCTATACCGCTTATTCAGCAAGTCTCTGACTTCTTGTACTAAATGTTACAGATTCTGACCAGAATTCCTTCAACCGTTTCCTACATCCTCTTTGTATGGGATTACTTTTGAAATAATTGGATGACATTCTATCTATGTTTTCAAGTCTATTTTTCCCTTTGTTTTTGCCATATGCACTGTTGCAGAGATATTTGATGTTACCTGACACTTTTATGTGATAGCGCACACCTAATTCAGCAACAAAACAAACTACAGTTTTAAACCTGCTTAGTTTTAACTTAGTAAAAGTCTAACCGTCTACTTCTTAAAACTTTTTGGGCTTAAATCTTAATTCGGTCATAAACATGCTACTGTGTGTGGATTGATTCAAGACTGATACTTACGTTTGGTTGTTTAAACACTATCCATTTGAGTCATTTTACAAGGCCCGATCTTTTCTCGCCAACTGAGTGTGTAATATTCCACACTCCTTTCTTGTGATTCCCTCTCGACTACTTTTTGGTTAACGGCTTTGTGTAAAAAAAGTAATGATATTGCAAAAAATCCTTTAATCATCAATTTTCTCATTTTCTTTTACTAATAATCAATTTTTCTAAGTTCTTTAAAAAATAAAACAACGAAAGACACAAAATTTTACTTTGATGGTAAGGCATAGAGTTTTTTTTAAATATTCAGAGACATACAAAAAATTCAGTATATCGGTGAAGATTTAAAATTCATATTTTTTTTCCTTTTCTTACATGTTTTTTTTACTATCGAATATTTCGACTTTCGGCTAGTGTCTAAGAGTAGTTCTTTTTATCATTAGCATTTACTCTTTGAGTGATTTTTCCCATCAGCGTTAGCTGATGGTCTTTCACTAAAGTGACATCGAGTCTCCTCAAGTCTCCAGGACTCTTCTCAGTATTCTGGCCGTCCTCAACAATGCTGTAGTTTGGATGGTCTCCACTCGTCCTCAAACCTCCAAATCCTCCAGTCCCTTTAATAATCCTTTACTTACTGTACCAAAAGCACCAATCACGATTGGTATAATTGTCACCTTCATGTTCCATAGTTTTTCAATTGCCTAGCAAAGTCGAGGCAATTATCCTTCTTTTCAGTTTCTTTCAGTTTTATTCTGTGGTCAGCTGGGACAGCAAAGTCCACAATTTTGCAAGTTCTCTTTGTTTTGTTGTTGATTTTTATAAGGTCTGTTCTTTTGGCCGAGATTAGATGATCAGCTCGTATATCAAAGTCCCATAGGAGTTTATGTGTGTTATTCTCTAAGACAAATGCTCGGTTGTGCAGATAATATTTATTCAAATGGTAAAATTTAAATTTCTAGCACATCTCCCAGTGGATCACCTTGCCCGCCTTGTCTTATCTAGTCTTATACGCCTTCTGTGCTAATTTGCTATATTCGCTTATTATGTGATTTGTGGTTTCGTCTCTATCACTACATAACCTACATTTGCTATTTTATTGTGTCTTATCTATTCTCACTTTGATACGATTGGTTAGTATGGTATTTTTGTGCTGCTATCATGAGAGATTCTGTTTCTCTTTTAAAGTTTCCTTTTTTTTGCCATGTCCAGGTTTTCTTGTGCGAGATGTTGTTTATTAATCGTTTAAAACGCAAATAGAGTTGTTTATCTTCCCATTTTTGTTTCCTAGTTAGTGTCATTCTCTTGGCCATTGTGGTGTCCGTCTCGTTTCTGATGACTTTAATTCGTGTTTTTCTATGTAGTCCTCGAGTTGTTGTATCGATGCGTCAAATCTGTCTTCAATGCTGGCAAGTCCTCCTCCTCTCACCTTTCTTGATACATATAGTATGTCAACGCCATCTCTGGGATATAATGCCTTATGCATGGTCATTAGTTTTCTTGTTCTTTGTTCCAATTACAAAAGTTCTTCTCTGGTCCACTTCAAAAAGGGTCCCTAATATCTAACGAAGGGTACAGCCCAGGTATTTATTCCTTCGAAACTAGATGGTTTTGTCTCGAGTAGCTTTCTACTTCTCCTGAGATATTATTTTTTCTTTTTTTTTCTTCTTTCAAGTATAACGTGTATGCAAATACGGTAGCCCATAAAAGACTGACTCATAAAAAACAGCTTTTGCTGCTGTCTCTGTGCAAAGAATTTTGCAATGACTGCTTTGTTGGTAGCAGTCACAGTGCCACGAATTTTTTAAAAAAAAGCAAAAATTAAAAGCCAAAAGAATTAAAACATTTTAGAATATAACTATTTACAAAGCCTTTTTTACTTCGAGGTGGCACAAACACATGAATGGGCACTAAATGAGATTAGAACCAATTCGTAAAAGTTTGCTAGTCAAGCTTGCTAATTATAACACCACCCGAAGCATCCAATATTAATCATATTTTAATTTACTTACCTTCTTGCTTAAAGGCGGTATAACGCCGTATGAATACCTACCTCATGAAGTTCTGACTCACACATGAAGATTTGCTAGACAAGCTTGCTAACCATTACACCCCCCAATGTGCCTTACTTTTAAAGATATATCACTCTTTTGTGGGTCACATTGAATTTACAATTAATTATTGTTTATCACTAGCATGCGTTATATTATTTGCATAATGATTTTAAAACGTTTTGAAATAGATAACTTGACGGTTTTCATTGGTAAATTTATTGTTGCATTTTCATATATATAACAAAGAGATTTGTACATAACTTTTTATAAAAGATGGCAGAAAGTTATCTTAACTTTTTAAAGATTTAATGAAGGGGTGAAATTTTCTATGTAAAGTTAATATTTAGGGTTTTTCATGACATTTGATAACTGCACCCTCTTGACGGATACACGCGTACATAGGCAGACAGGAAATGTAATATAAATAACAAATTGGTTTCTGATAAGTATAATTGATTCTTTTCCAAAAGCAATCACACATGTACACCTAAATATATGCTGACCAACTTACTTTTCCTAAATCCTGTTAAGGTATACGAAGGTCCAACACTGAAATCAATACGAGTCTGTTTTTGTTTTAATTTTATTTATTAATTTAATTAAAACCCCATTTAGAAAAGAAAAATGTCGTATCAAACAGTAGGACCAAACTATAGAAAGCGTCTCTGTGGATTTAGGGAGGTAGGTGGGTAAGGTAAAGAGCCCATTTTCTGAAAAAAAGATACTTTCATGGAATTTGGCTAAATGAGATTTATTTCTCCATATAGTAGTCTTTGCGGTTCACAGACTTCTTCCACCAGTGTTGCAATGGTTGGATTTCATTGGTCAAAAATTAATCAACAGATGTGATGTAGTTATATGAACATTTCAGTGTACCCTCGTAGGTTAACGGACTATCACTTGTGAGTTCGATCTTGACTGGATTCCTCCTGAATCTAAACATGTGTTACAAAGGTAAAACTTAAAAAAAGATTACAAATAAAAATATCGCAAACATTTTTGCGAGAAACAGAAACTGCTGTATAATATATATATATATATATATATATATATATATATATATATATATATATATATATATTTTATTATATATATATATATATTTTATTATATATATATATATATATATATATATATATATATATATATATATATACAGAAATTGCTCTGTATATATATATATAGCAATGATGCCAGCAAAGATATAGTCATACATCTCGTCGCCATATTTGATGTAGTAAAAAGCCATTATGGTGTGTGTTATATCTGATTTTATTTAACAGCGATTAATTGACCAGACAGTTACGTTTCTGACTCAACTACCCAAACGTGTATCGATATTTATCATCACGTAAACTTATATATTCTCTATACAATTTCATACTCTTTGTTCGTTTCTTTCTTTCTTTGTTTTTTTCCTCTCTTTCTTTCCTTTTACTCATTCCAAAGAAGAAAATTTGAAACACCATGAATATGAGATCCATTTACTTATGATTATGTGAACAGATTATTTAGCTGGATTACAGCAAATGATACCAAATACAGATCAATACTTGCACAGGTCCCAAAATAAGAGGTTTATCAATAATACTCAGATCCCAGGCGCATACCGAACTAAAATCTGAATGTGCATCCTCTTTTCTTCCTTATATTTTTATCATATATATATATATATATATATATATACAAAAATGTGTGTATGTATGTATGCATGTATATGTATATATATCATTATTTACTCCTCTAGAGTTTTTCACATCAGTATTAGCTGATGGTTTTTCACTGGAGTTTGAGTGACAGCAAGTCTCCTCAAGTCTCCAGGACTCGTCTCAAGATTCTGGCCGTCCTCAGCAATGCTGTCGTTTGGATAGTCTCTACCCGTCCGCCAACTTCCAAGTCCTCCAGGCCTTTTAATAATCCTTTAGTTACTGCGTTGTATCGATGCGTCAACGGTGTCTTCGATGCTGGCAAGTCCTCTCCTCCTTGTTTTCTAGATACATATAGGTGTCAACGTCGTCTCTGGGGTGTAATGCCTTATGCATGGTCATTAGTTTTCTATGTTTAATGTCCTTGGGTCCATTTGTTTAAGTTCCACTCGGGTCCACTTGAGAAAGGGTCCCGAGTATCTGACTAGTGGCACAGCCCAAGTATTTATTCCTTTGATGAGATTTCTGCTGGAGAGTTTTGTCTCGAGTAGTTTTTGCGTTCTCCTAAGATATTCTTTTCGGATCATGTCTTTCATTTGCACTTGTTTGATGGTGTCAGCCTCCAAGATGCCCAAGTATTTGTAGGTTTCATTTTCTTCCAGCGTCCTAATTCTGTCGTGATTTGGTAGTTCCATTCCGTCAGTCATACGTCGTTTACCACTTTTCATGACAAGCATGGCACATCTTTTCTATGCCAAATTCCATTCCTATGTCCTGACGGTATATTCTAACTGCGTGTATGAGGGTTTCCAGTTCTCTTTCATTTTTTGCAAATAATTCAATGTCATCCATGTACATTAGGTGGTTGATCTTCTCTTGAGATCTGCTTAGTTTGTGTCCGGCAGTGCATTTTCAGTGGCATCATGGCTATTATGAATAGTAAGGGCGATAGTGCATCTCCTAGGAAGATACTTCTTTGAATCTTTGTTTCAGATATGCTTCTTCCTCCTGCTGTCAGTTCCACTCTCCGGGTCTTCATGGTCTGTTCGATGAAGTTTATGACTTCATGTGATATTTTGTACATTTTGAGACAGTGTAATATCCAGCTTTGTGGGAGCATATCATATGCCTTCTTGTAGTCAAGCCAGGCCATAGCTAGATTTTTCCGTCTTGTCTTGCTCTCATTTAGGATGTGTTGATCTATGAATAGTAATTCTGCTGGATCCTTTTCGGCATCCTTTCTGTTTGTCAGGGAACAATCCGCGGCTTGTTAGCGAATAGTAGATTTTTTCCCTTATTTCTGCTGTTAGTATTTTCCACATCATTGGTAGGCAGGTTATGGGTCTGTAATTGTTTGGGGCAGTTCCTTTACTAGGGTCCTTTTGGATAAATGTAGTCTTTCCTTTGGTCATCCATTCAGGTACGTGCGCATCTTGTAAGCATCTGTTCATCTCTAGTGCTAGTCTGTCGTGAATGGAGGTGAATTTCTTGAACCAGAAGCCATGTATTCCATCATGGCCTTGCGCTTTCCAGTTTGATATTCTTTTTTGTGTTGTTTTGAGTAATTCGACGTGTATTTCTATTTTGGGGCCTTGTTCAAGTCCGTCTAGCGCTCTTGTAATGTTGTTTATCCATTCAGCATTTTCGTTATGTTTCTTTGGTTCCCATATTTTAGCCCAAAATCGCTCGGTTTCTTTTGCATCCGGTTCTTGGTATGTTTTCGTTTCACTCCCTCCATATTGTTGATAGAATTCCCTTTCGTTGTTTTGGAATCTCCTATTTTGTCTGTACTGTTTTACACTTTGTTGATATCTCTTTAATCTTCCTTCTTTGGCCAGTATTTTTTGGTTTATTTCCTCAAGTTGTACTGTTATTTTTCCCCATGTGGCCTGTTCCTTCTCCCCCACCGCTTATTTCAGCGCCTCTCTTCATTATTCGGGCTTGTTTTCGTTTTTTTTTTATTTGCGATTCCAGTCTAATTTCCCATCCCGGTTTTTGCTGTTTCTTCTTGCTTTTTGAGGGGATCCCAATATTCTCACAAACTAATTTCGCTCCTGCATATATTAATTCATTTAACTCAGTTATATTATTCGTTGGTATGTAAGGTAGTATATGATTTATTTTATTCGTTTCTATTTTAAGTGCTTTCCATTCTATGTTTCTTAATGAAGGTAAAATTGTCTTTTCACTATTCATGATTCTCTTTACATTTTCTAGATTTACCTTTTGTTCTTGCGTTAGTGTTTCTTCCTGGTTGTTTGATAGTGTATCATTTGGGAGTGTGGTGTTTTCATTTGCCAAGGTTTGCGGTTCTTTTTCGTTGGATTGTTTTTGTTTGATACCAATTGGTGTGTCTGGCACTGCGTTATAGTTTTATTTCAGTGTTTTTTTGGTGGATTTCTAGTAATTCTAGGTCAGAAAACCAATCCTTCTTCGTTATTGTCCAAACCTTGATCCGCTAATCTTTGGCTAGTTGTTTGAAATGTCGAACATTCTTCCCAGATCTCAAACATCCTTTTCCTGTAGTCTCTTTGTGAGGGGTTTCTCCTGAAATAGCATTCTAGCACAAGTTTATTCTCTTCCCTAGTCCATGTTCTACGTTTAGGTCTCTGTTCGTTGTGGTTTGTAACGTCGTTGTTTATGTATCTGAAAAAAGAACAACCAACATTCGTAGGATGACGACTGTGTTTCCCATGTTGGCTATCAGGAGAGCACCTGCCGATCATGACACTCAGGCCTGTTGCCTGGGTCCCACATTGTGTAGTATTGTGATTGGACATTTTTATCATGGGTGGTATAATGTGGCTATACCTGGCCCAGGGGTTGTTTATGATCTGCGCACCTGGCACAGATGTGACCACAAACAATCAGAGACTGTTCATAAGCAGCGGGTCACAAAAATTATAAAAATAAAAATAAATAAATAAAAAAGTAAAAAATAAAATAAAATAAAAATAAATAAATAAATAAAATAAATGAAATAGCAATAAAATTAAATAAAATAAAAAAATAAAAAAATAAATTAATTAAAAAAAAGATATATATATATATATATATATATATATATATATATATATATATATATATATATATAAAGTAAATAAAGAAAAGAGGTAAAATTCTAGAAGAAAATCTGGATGTAAGTTTTAACTTAGTAAAAGTTCATTGATCTACTTTGCTTTTTGTCTGCCAAATAGATTGGACGGCCTGAACGACTATTTCAAGGTTAATAGGAATATCTAATACTTATACATTTAAATGCTGTGGTGATAATCTTCGATTGATATTCCTCAAGTTTTTACGGAAAATACGGGAATACAAAACTATCGATTGGAAAGGTCGTCAATATGGAGAAGAACAAAGTAAATTCAAACAATTGTTAAGTTGACTCGTGATAGTTGTACCTGGTAAAACAATTTAGTTGATTAGAAATAAATCAAGATTCTTAGATTAAAATATAACAAAAATTCACCAGCAGATTTTACAAGTCATAGAAAGTCCAGTGTTATTTTTAAAAAAAGAAAATTGCACTAACCTCTACCCAACGAGCCTCTCCTCACAATTGTATATCCACATATATATATCTACATATTTATGAAGCTTTTATGTTTTTCCTTTTATGTTTTTTAGAGAATATTTTTTTGATTGGGATGCGACCCATGACTTACAAAAAAAAAAGAACTCATCTCAGTTTTGATGAAAATATACTCAGAAATATTATACCCAATATTCAACAAAAAATGTATCACATACAACAAATCCTTAACAATAACACTTTCCACATTTGACAACATAGATTAGATCCAAACGCAAGGAACCCTTATGGAAATTAAAACGCACGCCACCCTAATTTTAGCATACTTAGAGAAAAATCTATCTGAAATCATGGAAAAATTGAGCAATAATATGAAAAACAGATTTCATTAGATCATGGAAAAGATACCTGACTGCTTCATATTAAGAAAATGCTCATGGGGAACATTAAAGATTTATATTATTTACTCTTAAATCTACACTCGTAAACAGATTTCTCCATAGAACCCAAATTATTACAGATATTTATACAAACACACAGACACTTAACAATATATCCATTTAAAAAGTAATCTCCCTAAAAAGTCCATGAAGTAAATTCTTTACACCCTAGAACGTAGGACCTGCACCATTGTCATGAACAAAACCTGCAATAAACTCACCAAGAAGAAGTACACGTAACCCTCCATCAGAGGGCATATTTCGCAACACTAACAAATAAGGGATTCGAATTAGCAGAAAAATATCATTAAAAGAACTGTGAATTCCCCGAAACATAGCAACGAACAACCCATAGCATATATCTCAAAATAAAAATAAATCAATACTGAACTATCCAGAGAAATATCATAGAATCTCGAACAACTTAAAAACAATGAGAGAATTAAAAACATACAAGACACAACAAAAAATATTAAAAGCAAATGACAACACAAAAACTTTAAACACACACTAAACACATTTAAATTTGGGAAAAACACATCTCATGGAGACTCAAAATGCAAAACCGAAGAATATGGAGTATGGAATATAATTATAGATGGAAACCCTACAACAAGTTTTCTTAATAAACAGAAATTTATGTCACACTTAAAAAAATGTAGTCTACACAATCAGATATTCTAACTGAAACCAGGAATAAATTTGTTGTTCACAATCTCTGAAAAATAGAGTCTTTTGTTGCTTTTTTTTTTTTTTACATAAAAGCAATATTAAATTATTGTAGAATAGAAAACTTTTTAAAAAAACTTTAGAAAACAATTATAAATGCAGTGAAGAAGACTTTAAAATAATGCCAATATACCAGACCGATGACTACTCGTGACTCCAAATAAAACATAACAGCATTATGCATAGATTTAAAACAAGATTAAACACAGCTTAACTTTAAATTCATTCACGCGCGCGTGCAAATATATATCCACAGACTAGTTTGGAATATATCAATGGGTGGAGTCTAACTCATCCCATGCCCTTGAAAAAAACATACGTATATATAAGTGGACATTTATTTGAGCGTGTGTAATTACACACACACACACACACACACACACACATAGGAAGAACCAACAATCCTGAAAAATTATTTGTGTATGGTTGTGTTCATACATGGGCGAAAGTGCATGTAAGCAAATACACACACACACACACACACACAGAATACATACTTATGCATATAAAAATACATACTTTCATATATGCAAAAATATCTGTAGAGACCAAAGGTTTTTGAGAGGAAATTAACCCCAAAAGGATATTCATATACACAAATCCTGAAACTAAAAATCATCTCATAGCTATCAAAACATTATTCACGATCAAACTGTAACTATTTTCCTTTAATCATTATAGATCTCTTGAAGAAGACGTAAAGTCGGAAACACGTATAAAGCACAAGAATATGAAATATTAAAAACAGCGTATATATATATATATATATATATATATATATAAAGCGAAATGATTGAAAAATACCAGTATCTTTCACTGAGACCGTAAATATTGAGGAAAATGAAGTTGATGGAAATAACAATCGTAGTTGGTTACCTTGGAACAGGTCACGAATGTCTGTAATAAAAAATGGGTAAATTACTGATCACATAAAAAATCGACAACATCCAGACCACAGCATTCCTATATATATATATATATATATATACGTTGTAGCCCGACTATAGTCATGGGCGACCGGATGACTTCCTTTTCAATACCAAATACAACGAGGTGCAAAGGGAGAGCACAAGTTCTTTATGTGAATTATTCCACTTAACCCTGTTTTGAGTATTAAGCAACGAAGTATCAAGTACAATTTTCGAGTCTTTTGCATGACCCGACCTGGAACCGAACCCTAGTCTCTCGGACCATTAACTATATATATTGTGACGTGGAAAGGTAGATCAATCCCCTACTATTGAGAGGGAAAGGTAGATCAATCCCCTACCTTTCTGTGTTTGAATTAACAGGCCCCAAGACTGACCGTTAAAAGGGAGATATGAACGAAAGTCAATTCCTCGCACTCAATGACCTGGAGCCTTTTGAACAAAGAATGGAATCCTGCTAACTCGGGTATCATGACCGGATTCAAAGGTGGGTGAAGAAAAAAGTCAAATGGTTGGCCAGTAGACCGGTTGCGCAAAATGCCATCTTTTTCGTTTGAGGAAATTTGGAAAAGAAAGTTTAGTTCTGGACAAATATTCGCGTGAGATAAACGCCAATTCAGCCAACTCCGCGGAATCTCCTGTAAAAAGAGTAGAACAGAATCTTAGGACAGAAGTCAGCGTTAGAAAGACGTGTTAACAATCATCCAGACTCTGTGGATATCACTGGCCCGTAAAAGAAATAAACCTGAACATTAAGCCTTGTCTATGATAAGTACAACTTAAACTATTTTTCCTTCTACCTTTCCTAAATATTGGAATTATATGTATTCAAAAAAGAAAGAGAGAAACTGAAAGGATTCTGTTTCATCAATAGTAAATTTGTGAATGAACTTTGTTATATGCTTTAGCCTTTAAGCATTTTCTCAAGTAAAAGAAAAAAGAAAGAAAAAAAAAGGAGAAAGAGGAATAAAACTGTTGAGAGACATTTATGTTTGATACTGACTGCTGGCTTAATATAGCCGGTATTTTAAAAAGAAAAGAGAAAAGAAAAAGGATCTGTTTCTTAAATCTTATCATTAATTGTTTGGTCGTCGCCTATTAAAACTTTTTTATATTTTAAATGTACCCTTGTGTTGAAATATTTTAGTTGTGTTATTTATCTATCGAGTCGCTTTCTTTTGCACATATCTGTTTCAGCTTAGTATCGCTTTCATTAATTCTCGCTAAATGTCTTATTCACCTAAAACATTTCAAGGGAAATTTAGAAATTTGACTACGGTTAATATTTTCTAACCTTGAAGTCCATGTTGTCTATTATCTGAGGGGGTAGGAAAACGAAGGACATGGTGGCGTATGTGAAAGTGAATTGGAAACCCCCTTGCCAGCCTCGAAGATCAGTCTAGCCCCAAATTAACTCCCACATTATTTGCCAGTTTACCGTATGCCCGAAATAGGAGTCTTGACTTGGACTTATTTTTGAGGAGGGTCAAGTACCAGACTGCCCTCAACGTCACATGCGTATAAAATAAACTCTCGTCCTGTGATAATTATTTATGCAGCGTTACAAAATATATTGATTATATCATCATCATCATCATCATGTCGCGCCGCCAGCACGGATATCCCTGACCCTCTCTCGCCACTTCTCCCTATCATTCATCGCCTTCTGCAGGTCTTCAGGGTTACATCCTGTGTCCTCACATAGTTGCTGTATGTAGGTTCGTGCTGGTTGTCCTGCTTTTGCACATCCATATGTGGGGGTCCACAGGAGTACATCGCTTATGAGCTCGTCCTTGCTTCTCCATCAGTGTCCCGCGTGTCTGGTTCGTCTAACTTGTATAGTTTTCGTGATGGGGGGCAAGTGTCCGTATAGTTGGTGTCTCTTGGGGTGTTGTCGCCAGGACTTGTTCAATACTGCTCTCAACATTCTTGTGTAATTTCCGTCTAGTTTCCTCTCCAGCCGCTTTGTTAGCGTCCATGTGGTGCATCCATATAGTAGTATCGACACAACCGCTGCCTGGAAGAAACTGCGTTTCATTTTATCGGTTAGGTCCGACTTCCATATGATCGAGAGCCTATCGATAGCTGCCCATGCCTTCGTCAGTCGTGTGTCGATGTCTTTTTCGGTCGATGAGATGCTACTTCCTAGGTAGGTGAATTTGTCTACTAGTTTCAGAGAGGCTCCGTCTAGTGTGCCAATGTTGCCCGTTTAGTTGTAACACATATATTCAGTTTTGTTTGCATTGGCATAGAGGCCAATGCCAGCTGCGGCTCGTTCCAGACTATGCAGTAGTGTCTATGGTTGATTAAGCGTATTCGCTAGTAACGCCAAGTCATCAGCGTAGTCGGCGTCCGTGATTGTTTTTGCGGGGTACCTTTTGCTTCTTCTCTTAGTCAGCTCGAAGCCATTTTCTCTGATTTTGTCGATCGAAGTCCTAAAGAGGTACGGGGCTAGTGTGTCTCCTTGTAGTACTCCTGCAACAATTTCGAAGTATTCCGTGTCTCCATCTGGTGAACGTACTTTCACTTTGGTGTTTCTGTAGAGAATCATTATCGCTGCTACAGTTTCTTTTGTTAGGCCGTATGCTAGTAGGATTTGCTCCATCTTCCCTCTGTGTATAGAATCGAAGGCCTCGGTAAAGTCGACAAATAGTAAAGGTTTTTTCCCGAACGCCTTCAAGGATTCTACGGATGGTCAGTATTTGTGAGGTTGTGGATCTATTTCTCCGGAAGCCATTTTGGTTTTTCCTAAGTATACCATACTCTTGAGGATTCTTCCCTTTTCATTTTCTTTTTCCTTTTGCTTTTCTTTTCTTCTTTTCCACGTAGACACTCCATTATAGTCAAACCCCTTCTTCTCCATTCCCTTTCCTTTCTTTCCCTATTTCTCCTTTTTCTTTTTCCTCACTAGAATTAATTCCCTTTCCATCTGATCAAAAATCCCTGATGAAACCTAATAAATTTAACTCTCCGACATTTACACAGACAGTTACAGTCAAAACTAATAAACCCTGATACGATCACTTATACACCCATCTACCTCCCTGTTTCTTTCCTTTTATGTCTCTCATCTTTACACCCCCTCATTCCCACATGTATACCTTATTTTCTACATTTTATGTATTTCCTCGTTTGCTTAAATATAGAAATGTTTATTCTGAAGAAAAAATTGGAATAAAGAATGAATTATCACTATTAGTAAACCATTTGTAAGTGTCTGATTTATCCATCTTTCCTCCTATTTTTAACATATTGTCAGATTCACCATAATCTACTATTCCAACATAGATATATATATATATATATATATATATGGGAGGAGTCTTTGAGTGTGTATGTTTGTGTATGTGTGTGTGTGTGTGTGTTAGAGTTATCAAAATCTGTTATATAAATTCCTGTTCATAATCCCAAAATATTATAACGTGGATGTACTATTGCGGTAAATAACTTAACATTGACTCCATTATTTTAAGTAATATCGATAAATAAAATAAAGTAGATTACTTGATGTGAACCTAAACAAACTTTTCAAAGCATGTATAATTTTCACTTTACACGTCAGAAATATCACCTGAATTTTTCGAGTAATTTTTCTACTTGTTTGTTGCTGAGGGCAGATGTTTAAGAAATCTACAAACTTCTCTTTCGTTGAGAATGTTTTAAATAATATGTTTGCATTTATTGGTAGCGAAAATAACATGATAGACGAGTCGAATAGCCGACCTAAGACATTCTCATTTCGTAAAACCAAGTTGAGAGAGCATCATTAGGTGTGATATCCGTTCTTCATCACGAAAATGGTTCCCGCAAAATCAATTCTAACACCTGAGCGTCTCGATGCCATGGCAGTGTCTGCCATTGCTTGATCGACTTGGAGTTTACAAGCATGTCATGACTCGGGTGGCAATGAAAAGTGACGTGAACGCTGAGATTTGAGTCTACGAGTAGAAAACTCTCCGCTTACAGAGTCATGAGAGAATAACAATCACAGAAATTTCCTCGACGTATTGCAATACAACTGCTTATCAACGAGCGTCACTTTTGTGGTTGCGAGGTTTATGCCAAGTACAACTGGTTATTTCTGTATTCTGATAGTGTCAATTTAATGGGTGGTATTTTGTGCCTGCTAACCTCGGGATTTTTGTCTGTTTATCAATCGATCATTATATTAAAAATGCTCTAACATGAAAGAGACACACGCCAGAAAATTTTCTAGAATGTTATTGACACTTTTTTTATTGGAAAGGAGTAAATTTGAATCAGGTTTCTTTCATTTTAATATTTGTACGTGTTCAAATGAATTTGATTTTAGCCAGATATGTTTATACGCTAAAACCACGATATCTGCAGTTGATAGGTTCGAAAAAACACTGTGAATGCTGAAATAAGCTGATATGAGGAAACATACTTACAACAGATGAAAAACAGTTGCCATGCAAATAGACGTCCTATTATTAAAACGTATAGATTATTTTTTAAAAATTGTTTCCTGAAAATTTTTTGTAACTTTCACTTTTGTTACAAATTGACATGTTAAAAAATGGTAACGCTTCTTTTGCGAAATAAAGAAAAATTTACCTAAAAAGCTACGAAAGGTCAAAGAATAGAAACATAGTTCGATGACTGGAAAGTGTTACTATGACTTTATTTATATGAAAACCTCGTCCTCGTGGTGTAATCGTTAAAGTGATAGACTGTGGAATCGTAGTTCGCGAGTTCTTACTCCAGTCGCGCTATTACATTCACTTTCGGGTAAATACCCTTGGGAAAGGTATGAACCCCCTTATCCTCCGAGCTATGGGTTAAATCGTATCACTAATATTCTTCTAGGAGAATGGCTTTGGTATTAAATAACCTACAAAGGTTGATATGCCATTAAACAACGAAACGATCTAAAGTCTAAGCTTATTAGCTTATACTTTAGAGTAACTTTCATAAATGTATTGTCATAGCTGATTAAAAAAAACAATTTCGCCAGCAAATTATTATAACTAAGAATAATAAATAAATAAATAATTCTAGATATTTGAATATTACAAAATTTCTACTTGAGTTGATTGAGTTGTTTTTTCTTTTGAGTGTTGGTATATCTGTGTTTGCCTTCGATAGAGCAAATAAAACCAAACGGAGCCAGGATTAGTCTCTTGCTGAGAGTTGCTTGTTTAAGAAAATAGTCGTTGCATTTGAGTCATTTGGGACCAACAATTGTTTGTAAATACGTCGAATATTTTTAGCAGTGCGAACGCTTGTTAGCTACACCTTACTTAAAAACTAGAATTGTTTTTCTACACCCCCAAATCACACTGTATTTATGGACGAAAGTTGTTGGCTATATCCTTTGCTGAATATTGATTTGTAGTACAATTTTTATTTCACGCTCTTCGTTCTGTCCTGTGTCCACATATTCTTAGAGGCAAAATATCCGGCAATTGAAAACTTGAAATAGTTTGATCCAATACTTTTTTTGGCATGAAAATATTTTTCACTCTGGTAGAAGTGTTCGTTAAAAGCTGTTTTATATCCTATACAATCAAAGATATCCAATTGTGACATACCGATTTTGTTGTGTGAAGAATCAACAGCAGAAAGCCAACAACCACCCCAGTGTATTAAAAAATTAACAAATCCTGGACGAGAATGATTGTATTTCACATAGCACTAATACCCTTGGGAAATGTATGAATCCAATTATTCTCCCTCCAGCTAAGGGTAAATAGTAGGGCAGCCTGAGTTCTTCAGCTTTGCTGAGGCAACTAGTCTAGGAGAAGGAATACTCTGAATTCAAACCTGTTAAACCCCGCTTAAAAATTGACCTTGTGTCATATCCTGCCCGAGTGGAGGGGTTGGTAAATATAGTATCATATTACTCGCTAGTTCCTTGTTTGAGGACATTTAAATCGATAATTTTTTTTTTCCTGAATTCTCTCATAATTAAATACTTATGTCATATCTCATATTTCTTTCTTTATATTTTTATCGTTTCAAACATATTTTTGCAAAATAGTTTTACTTCATTGTGTTCAAGATTATGAGTTTTAGATTATGAAGTTCTAGTTTATGGACACAAATGTTCAGCCGGTTTGGATATTCGCGAATAAGTAAAGGATGCCATAAATAAATAGGTCCTACAGTGAGAATCTGATCTTCTAAAAATTTAATACACTTTTATATCTTCTTAGAATGTAATCTATGGCATTGTAAAAGACTTGTGATAATGTTTCATTTAACTAAGTCTTTAGTCGGCAGAACAAGTAATTTGTGTTTTTAATTGTTACATGGAAGTTTTTAGTAAACAGGTCACTGTGATCACATTTTAAAAGAAATTTAAAACTTCAAATTTAACAAAGCAGATAATTTTCACGACAAAGAAACCTTCTCTAAAATTAATATAGAAAGTGCTATGTTCATCCTATGATAGTTTCAATCAAAAATACCTACTCTTTTAAGTGTGCAATGCCATGAGTGTTGGGCTCACAGACTTTTATTTTTGTTTAACAATCGTCTAATCAACACCGTTCGTGAAGCCTAAAATACAATGATCGTCTTGCTTGCACAGAAGTAAGACTAACACAAAATACGAGTCCAGGGATTCCTAAACAGAATCTGGTGGTAAGTTGGTAGTTCAAGACGTTTGACAAGTACGAAATATCCTTTTTTGTCAATGATCCCACTTCTACTCTGAGCCAGAGGGGTTGTAGCCATAAACTCGATCATTTGGTTAGGAATAAGTGAAATCATAATTGTGTGCAAACAAATGATGCTTAGTAAATAGAATTCTTAATGTTTGATTAGAAAACTTAAAAATACTAAATTGCTTGTCATTTAATTGTAAAAAAATGTTTGCACGAAGCTACTGTTGTTGTGACAAGCAATTTAGTGTTTTTAAGTTTTCTTATCAAACATTAAGAATGGCTCAGAGTAGAAGTGGGATCATTGACAAAAAGGATATTTCAGACTTGTCAAACTTGAACAGGTTTTCTGATGCTGATTTATCAGCGAATCTCTTTGTCATAAATGGTATTAATATTAATTTAATTATATTGTAAACGAAGACAAGTTAACTCCCTTTTTTGATTGCCGGTGAAAATTCACCAAAGGGACATGTAGCCTTTTTGCGATAGGACGGAATTTGACGCAAATAGAGGTAAGCTTATGGAAAATTTCTCTCCTTTCACTTGCTATCGAATTAACATTATTATTTTGTACTTGAAATCACTGTCAAAGAATATTATTACTCTATCTTTCAGTTTTCATGTTGAGGAATTGTACGGTGAATTATGACCACGTGCGAACTGAAAATAAAGCTTTCTTCATCAGTCATACTCTTGTTCCTCATTATTGGACCCGTGCTACCATTACATGTATATTTTTATTTTTCTGGTTTAGATAATCCCTATTATTTTGAGATAACTTACTAATTAGATATCAGACTTAAGTAATTTAAATACGTAAAAAAATAATTAAATAATGACATCAACCATTATGGCAGCCAGTATCTGCAGGAAGTATTTTGATGTCAATCCCAAAAATAAGGATACATCTCTCTGCAAGTTATGTCAAGCCAGCAAGGGTTGGCAATTAAGCAACAACTTTTACAACGACTAACATGTTAAACCATTTTTAAAAAATTCATCCAGAAGAAGCAAAAGTTGCAGATAAGAAAAGGAAATACAATAAATGTTCAGGGACGGACATTCCAGGAACAAGTGTCATCAACTACAAGCCTCCAGCAAAACACCAAACTACAATTGAATCATTATTGGCCAAGAAGAAAATTTGGGATATTAATGACCACAGGTCCCAAGGGGCCCATTATTTGATAGGAGAAATGATTGCTGTTGATATTCGACCATATTCTGTAATATCTGACATTGGATTTAATAGGCTTATTGCAAAACTCTGTCCAAATTACAGTGTTCCATCAAAAAAGTGCTTCACTGAAAAAATAATTCCAGATATATTTATAAAAGTAAAAACAAAAATTCAATCGTCTCTTGTTGAAATTAGCAGCATTTCTTTGACTACAGACATTTGGATATCTAGTACAAATAATTCTCCCTTTTTAAGTTTGCCAGGTCTTTGGCTTTCAAATGACTTTGAACAGTGCAGAGCTGTGCTTAGAGTCGCCCCATTCCCTGGTACACACACAGGTGCAAGAATAATTGAAGAATTTCACAATGTTCTGGATGAGTATAAAATCTCCAATAAAGTTTTCTTAGTCTTGAGGGATTCAGGAGCAAATATGGTTGATGGTGTCAGGGAATGTGGTTTAGAGTCACTATCATGCTTCATACTTACATTGCAACTCTCAATAAATGACTCATTATTTTCCCAACAGGCTGTGAAGACAATTATTACAACTAACAGAAATATAGTCTCTCACTTTAATCGCTCTCCATTAGCGATTAGCAAATTAACTGAAATACAATATCAGCTTAATTTTGAAAAATAAAAACTCATTCAAGATGTGACTACACGGTGGAATTTAACATATTATACGCTGAAAAGGAATTTGGAACAACGAAAAGCTCTTGTAATGTATGCTGTTGATAATAAGGTTACAGAGTCCATTTGAAGAAATCACCAAAGAAGCAAGTAACAGAACTTCAACCATATCAATGATAATACCAACAATTTAAGGTCTGAAGTTATTTCTGTCAAAAGCTGTCGAATCTAATTTCTAACTTTAATGTAATCTTTCGAATCACTGTCGATCCATTCAGTGAATCAATGGAAACAAGATTTTCATCCTATGTAAATGATAAAAACTTGTGTGTGTCAACTTTCCTAGATCCAAGATTCAAATTAAAGTTTTAAAAAAAATGACATGAAAAACACCATTAAGAATTGGATTCTACATCTACTTTCTACTGATGATAATGAAGCATATTCTTCAAGCTCTGCTGAGGGTCAAGTAGATCAAAGGGAAAGTAAAACTGTAACTCTTTCAAACCTGTTTGAGGGATTAGCTTCAAATAAGCCAACTGTAACAAATCCAAACTTAAAGCAGGTAGAGGCTGAGCTAAGCTTGGAAACTGTAACTGCAAGTACAACAGAAATACGAGAATCACAATCTAAACTTAAAAAGGAGTAAATTCCTAATTCATAAGCGCACAAAAGAACCTGATAATTATGTAGCTTTACCACTACTCGCATGAGGTGATGATCCATTTCAGTGGCGGAAAAAGACACCGGAGAACTTACCACTGCTGAGTAAACTGGTTTCAAAATATCTAAGCGCACCACCTTCATCCGCAGAGAGTGAGAGGCTCTTTAGAACAGGTGATCATGTGTATGAACCTACGAGGAACAGGTTGTGTCCTGAGAATGGTGAAACTCTAATGTTTCTACATTAAAACTTAAGAGTATCCAACCTTAAATACTGATGAGACTATGAAAGCAGAGAAGGCAGGCAGCAAGAATAGAAGGGGAAGTAGAGCAGCAGCAGGGGCAGAGCAGAGGTAACAACTGCAGCATCCTCTAGTGGAAGCAGAGCTCCAGTTTATAGTTATTCACTTAAGAATTGGAATTTGTTCTTTGTAGTTTGTTTGTAATTTCTTTTTTCTTATCAAATTGTTTAATTATATTCATTTAAGGATTGGAAATTGTACTTTGTAATTTCATTTAATAAAGCAAAAAGAGGCAAAAAGTCATAATATCAGCAAGACACTTAACAAATGTCAAGTTAATTTGGCAGTTCCTGTGTTAATGTGTTAAAGCTATTTGATGAGTCACTTGGCATTGATGGTTTGAATTTAATAGGAAAAAGAAAAGTAATTAATCGGTCGATTATACCGATTACCTGCGGAGCAACCCTAATAAATATGTTCTTGCTGGTCGTCCTGCATTTTCACATCCATGAGAAGGGGTCCACAAGAATATTTAACTTATGAGTTCGTCCTTACTTCTCCAGCAGTGTTCCGTATATCTAGTTCGTCTAACTTTGATAGTTTTCGTGAGTGGTGGTAGTTAGCCGTACAGCGGCTGCTTTGTGAAGTGTTGCCTCCAGGATTAGTTCAATATTACTCACAGCACTCTCGTGTAATTATATGATTAGCTAGCGTCTATGCAGTGCATCCACATAGCAGTATTGACACGACCTCTGCTTGGAAAAAACTGCTTTTAATTTTATTTCTTATATCTGACTTCCATATGACCGATATCCTATCGATAGTTGTCCTTGCCTTTGCTTGTTGCGTGTTGATGTCTTTCTCGGTTGATGAGACACTGCTTCCTCAGTAGGTGAACTTGTCAACTTTATTCAAAGGCCCAATCTTTTATGTGGAGATGTCGCCTCTTTGATCAAAGTACATGTTTTCCGTCTTGTCTGTGTTGACATGGAGACCTATGCCCGCAGCTACTTGTTCCAGACTATGTAGCAGGGTTTCGGTTTGGGCAAGTGCATTTGTTAGAAGCACTATGTTCTGCGTAGTAGAGCGTCCGTAATTGTTTGTGCAGAGTATCTTCTGCTTCTTTCCTTTGCCAGCTTGAAACCCTTTTCTTTCATTAAATCAATATACATACTGAGCAGGTAGTCTAGACAGATGATAAATAGGTATGGAGCTTATGTGTCTCCTTGTAGTACACCTCTTACAATGTCGAAGAAGCCTGTGTCTCCATCGGAGGAACAGACTTTTACTTTTGTGTTTTTATATAGCATCATTATGGCTGTAACAGTTTCTTTGGGTAGGCGAGAAGTATTTGCTCCATCTTCCTTCTGTGTATGGAGTAAAAGGCCTAGGAGAAGTCGACAAAAAATATTGTTGCCTCAAGATCTTTCGCACGTATTCATTCTAGAATTTGACAGATAGTCAAGATTTGTGATATTGTGGATCGATTTCTCCGGTATCTTTGTTCTTCTTAAGTATATTTTAAATTTTGGGTTCTACACGGTTGCTTTGTAGAGCATTGTGGATCTTGGCCGCTATGGATGTAAGGGTTACACCTTGATAATTCTTGACTATTCTGAGGTCACCCTTCTTGGGGAAAAGGGGGATGCATCCCTTTGTCCATCTATCAATTGTGTTTTGGTTATATACGGCATTACAGTGTCGGAGAAGTATGTCTTCGAATTCCTGGGTCTTCTATACTTCTGGGGGTATTTCATCAAGCCCTTCTGCTTTCCAATTTTTAATTTTTCTTACTGAAACGAATTCTTCTTGCGTAAACTTTCCTAGTTTAATTCTAGTTGATTATTATAATCTTTGTGATTGGTTCATACGTAACTTTTGGAGGATTTGCGAGCAAATTTTTAATACACCATAGGTATACTTAACTCCTTATAACTGTGATAAATGTATTCTTAAATATGAATTGATACTCTAAACCTTCAAGTAGTGAATAAATCATTTGAATTATATAAGAACATTTATATCATATAATAATTATGCATAATGTTCGCGAAATACCAGGGTTCAATCCCACGTCGAGTCATCCAAAAGACTCATACAATAGTACTTATGCCTCCTTGATTAACACTCACCATTATAAGGTATGGATCAAGGGTAAAGTGGAGCAATCCAGCGAAAGGAGTAGAGCCCATCTCTACTCTTCGGTGTAGTAGCTATTGAAAAGGGAGCCTTCGGGGCTCCCTCGACAAACTTTCCTCAAATAGATAGAAATACTAGAAATCGATAAACAATGTGCAAATAAAAGAAGATATACAAAAAAAGTACAATCTCAATATTGGCAATGAAACATTACAAAACATTACCAGTACAGTGATGGTTATGATTAAATATTTAAAAAGGGAATTGCATTTTGGCAGTAAATTACACATGACGTTTTGTTATGAGCTTAAGCAAAAAAAAACTAAACAAAAAAATTTTATTTATTAGCAATATTTTCATTGAAACAGCAAAATTAAATTCATAATCAATGACAATATAATTCATAATATGTCGACTATATCTCCTATTGAGCAATAAGGACTCCTGTCATCGAAATAGAAGTGTTCTGAATGTGACGCTAAAGTTTCTCATAAAAAATAAAGAATAATTTAAGTATATCTAGATTTGTTCTTTAAAATCTGAACTGTTCTAATAATTAGAAAAAATTACTTCTGTCTACCAGCATTTAAAACTGCTATTTATTTTGCAGATGAATGGAACACTTTGAAAACTTCAATGAATATAATTCCCTCCTCTCTCTCTCTCTCTCTCTCTCTCTCTCTCTCTCTCTCTCTCTCTCTCTCTCTCTCTCTCAGTCATGTCGACGGGGTTTAGAAAACGTTGACCAGATCCTCTGCAGAAGATATCGATTGCATCCACTGTAGAGTACTTCTTCATTGCTATAACTATCAGGTCTGTTCATACTAGGAGTAGTATTACCTGTTAGGAGATAATCTCTACGTCAAAATATCTCGTATCATATAGGAGTACTAGAAACTATAAAATGTAAAAATCATTTGTATCAAATTCTAGCGTTTATAACGCTTTATGTTATTATATGTTGTTAAGCAAATCAAACGAACCTTATGTGAATTTGGTTTGGTTTGGTTTGGTTTGGTTTGGTGGGTTTTATGTAAGTACGGTTTAATTGTCAAAATTCTACAGCCCCAGCCAACTGGGAAATGTGAATTTGGATAATCCCAGTCGATAAATAAATACAATCCTTAATCAATCTGTCTTTTATTTTCTTTCATCTTTTCCTGACATAAGGAAAACTTTCGAGTCAAACGTAAATAATCCGGTTATTCTCAAGTATTACGCTAAAAATGAAGGTCTTACACTTCTCTTAGTTTTTTCAATATTATTTCATTTCTCTTCCTTTCCAAATTCCCTTCTATTGCTTTCTTTATTTCTTTTTCGTTTTTTCTTTCTTTCTTTCTTTCTTGCTTTCTTTCTTTGCTTTTTTTTTAATGATTTTGATCGACCAATGTTCCTGCAATCACAATCAACTTAAAAATGTATACCAAGATCTCAACCCTTGACATAAGGAAAACTTTCGAGTCAAACGTAAATAATCCGGTTATTCTCAAGTATTACGCTAAAAATGAAATATTACGTGTCAGTTTCGAACCAATTTTTAACATCACAAACCTGCTTTCTTTGTAACACAGCAAGCACATAAGGTCAGCTATTTGTAAGATTCTTTGAACGTAAGTAATATATATATATATATATATATATATATATATATATATATATATATATATATATATATATATACTGTGTGTCTGTGTCTGTGTGTCTGTGTCTGTGTGTTTGTGTGTGTACGCGGGTTTTTTTCTTTGACTAATTTCATTAACAGTATATCATCTCCTTATATTTAATGTAGTAACTTTGTTCGTTTGTAATTGTTTAATTGGAATAAATATCTATATTTTCAATATCCTATTACGCATATTTTTTCTAGATTACAAGTTTTTACAATAATAACTATAGCTTGTTTGCATAGTTATATATATCAATTATTCCCCTGTCAAATTCACAATCATAGAAAGATTTGATAAAATATTACAATAATAACTGAAACATATGTATCAAGTATTCCCCTGCTAAATTCACTATCGTAGAAAGAATGGACAATACATATCGAGCAATATCACAACAATTACAGTGAATAAATAAAAAATATCCCTACATTTATCTTAAATAGCTTTAAAATCAAACTAAACCATCTTCTAAATACTATTTTTAAGACATACATAAGGATGGCCGAATAACAATGTAATTAAATAAACACCTTATTTTTCAACTTACAGTTTCTTTGAAATAAATCTCAGCCACGTTAAAAATATCTTTTAACCCTAGATATACAACTAGATATGCCACTGGTAGGTGTTCAAAATAACAGATATCATAAAATGTTCAGTTCAAAATACTCTGATACAATTTCATTCTTGCCTTGTCAGCTGGGGCTGTATAATACACTGACTGCACCTCTACAGAGGGTTAAGACCCCCGCCTAACGAGTGTCCTGATATGACATTAAACAATCTGATGGTGAGGTTCCAGCAGTGCTGGAGCTTTGGGGAATGCGGACTACCCCTTCATTGCCATCGCTCCCAGGTCCACTCTGGCCCGGAATGGTAGCACCTGATAGGTCCGTATCTATTGGTTAAATAGAACTAACAGCATACTTATACTAAAATGAACTGTTTGAGTAAACTGAATAACTTGAAATGGAAATGTTTTTGACAATTAAACAGTGTACTTATGCTAAACTAAACTGTTTTAAATAGAACAGATTATTTACATAAAAATGGATTTGGCGTTAAAAAACCTACAAAGGTTGATATGCTATAAAACCCAACATATCAAACCAAACCATTTCATTCAACGAATTGATATGCTACGTTACCAGCTAATTTTTCGTTCATTCTTTCGAGTTAGGTAACAATAGAAAACACACGGGAAATTTTTCTAAAACTTTATAATATGATTCGTTAGAAAGATTTCATAGAGAACAATTCTAATGCATAATGAGTGACTTTGATCCTCCGTGAGGCTCAGCAAATGTATAAAGTCCTTAATGTGCAGACTGATTTTAAACGTTACTCATCTTAACCCTGTTTTATACCTGTTTATCTTGATGTCTTTGACACCGTTACTAAAATCAGAAACATACTACCCTACTGATCAGTCTTCTTTTATCATTCTTCTTTTATTCTGGTAAATTCACTTTCTCCGCAGCATCAATTCACATCAAAATGGCTTTCTTTTCCCGCTGCTTCATACTACACAGACCGAAGAAATACGAAGCTAAATGTAGATAACGGCCATAAAAGCTTAACATAACAACTTTCAACATTCCAACAAATATCTTTCTTTGTAACTGTAGAGAGTTATTTCAGTTTCTCAAACCGTTAAGAAACTTATCTTCATCGACCTCGTGGCTCCAAATTTCTCCTATGTTCTCATCTTTTGTTATGATGGGATAAAACATTTATTTATGCAAGATTGGCCAAAAGCGTTTCTATAAAAATCGTTTTATGCAACTTAGAATAAAAAGTATCATTTTACTCAGCACAGTAAGTAAAATAATCATTGTTATTCACACATTTTTGATGAAAACCTTCGTTTTGTGCTTTGTAAGTGACATAGCTTTGATATTCAGAATTTCGTAGACAACATTACTGTAAACTATCGAAATTTTAGAGATTTTATCTTGAATTAAGAACTGTCAGGGACATTGGTGTAAGATCAGAGAAATTATTTGCAATTCTAGGTTTGTGATAAATATATAATAGAATAAATACTTATTATAATCCTTAGGGATTCCAGGGAAAGGATTAGTGCCCTCCCCTACACCTCAGTGTAGTAGCTATTGAAAAGGGAGCCTTCGGGTCGCCTTCAACTACGGTTGCCAACTTACTTACTTACTATAATCCCTAGGATATATACGTCAGAAACTGTATGTCGTATCAAATGCAATTAACTGTGTACTAATTGAAATAAATTTTTATTGCTAAAAAATTATTCACATCTAATTAAAGATTTATAATTTTTAATAAGATTAATAGATATCACAATATAACACAATTTTTGCCTTTTTTCGTTCCGAATAAGAAAGTATTATTTCGTCATTGCTTATGCATTGATTAAATTGAAAATGTGTTAAAACTTTGCTTTTGTAATATTTTACCATACAAAGTGAGACTAGTTGGAGACTGATACGTGAAATTCGAAAATTTAGACAAACTATTCACTTCTGAACATTTTTATAGAACTTATATAACTTTAGTAAAAATAGATGTACATTTTTTTTATAGACAGGGTTTTATTCAGACATTATGTAAATCTGAAAATTTGCCTGATTTTGCATTGGTTAAATTCTAAATTATATAATCCATGGTATGAAAGTAAAATTGGAAGGGAATAATGGAACATTTTCTTTCCCTTTTTTTGTGTAAACAATTAAGGAATAACCCGCACTGTCCATAGCACATTTCTTTAAGTTAAAGTTATTGCTTATTTAGAATTAACATCGAAAAAAGCATAAGGATTAAATCGATAAATCCCTTCAGTTTTGCTCAAGTAGAAAAAGAAATAAAAAAAAAATATTAAGAGCACAAACAAACAAACACACACACACACACACACACACACACACACACACACACACACACACACACACACACACACACACACACACATATGTCTCACTCTCTCTCTCTCTCTCTATATATATATATATATATATATATATATATTAAGTATTCAATATATTGAATTCATATATACAATATTGAATTCAAAAGATATTTGCCACATCATTTTTCCGGTATGATTCAGGCTTGCGTGACTATGGATCTGCACATGACATGATAACGTTCTTTGGAAGACCGTCAGTTGTTCCTGAAATTGGTCTCCTGTCTTCACGAGAAAAATCTTATCCAAGGTAATGGCAAAATGCTGCGCAACTTAGAACTACTGTTGTTGTAGAACTTTCCAGAACAAGGCTGATCACACTATCGATCTATATTAGGGACTTTAAACCCCAGTTTCGACGCTACTTTGTAAGTGTAACCAATCCAGAAAGAAAGAAAAACAATACGTCTAGAGAGTAGAGGCTATCATACAATTTATCCCAAACTGGGGTGGATTCCCACCCTTCACAATATCACGCAAACGAACTAAAACTTAAAAAAGCCTCCTGCAAAATTTTTAACTTTGGTCTTTGTGTTCATGTTTAAATAAGACATCCATCAGGTCACCGGCGCCTTTAAAAGTACATCATAGGAAAAATGTATATGATAGACCATTTTTTCATAAAAATTACTGTTTCTAACCGTTTTAGGTAATTTCTGAATAGAAATTAATTTTTAGAAATACGAAATTACTGAACATTCTGGATTCGTAGAATAATCCTTAAAACTAGATTCACTTACCTAAAATAATAGTATGATGTTTTTGTAAACCCTGCAGAGGAAATTATAAAATAATTGATTGGTTTAATAAATTGAATTAATGCTTAGTTGCCCCTTCTCAAGATTTTATGGCATCCTAAATTCCTTCAGACATGGATTTCACTATTCGAAAGTAACTTTCTTTATCAAAGTGATCCAGAAATTTCCGAAAGGTTGTTGTTAGATCGTTTTTGATGGGTCAAACCTTCTCCCGAGTTAGTTTTTAAAAATCCAACCATAAATTTTTAAATGGATTCTAATCGCGACATTTTGCAGGCCATGTAATTGATTTTATAGTTCTTTACCGAAGGAAAACTTTAATCCACTTTGCTCTTCAACAAGGTGAATTATCATTCTAAAAATGATTTCACCATGGGCAAATCAATTTACTATCAATAGAATAAAAAAATAACAAGGATGTTAATGTAAACATATGCATGGATTATTGAAATGAGGATTTCCATTTCCACTGATCAATCAGAAAATTGTCACCTCTTGCACAGCTGGACAAACAACGAAAACTCGTAGATACATAAAAATATAATTTACATTTTTATTTTTCGACGGCGACGTTTGTGTCAAGTAGGAATACAGTCAGAGAGAATTCGCACATATCTCTCTTCTGTGGTGACTTTGACCCTTTGAGTAAATTAGAACGGAAAACACACACAGGGGAGCTGACAGGTCTGCTAGAGTAACCAGCGGGTCTCTCCCTTCGCTTGAGAGACCAGCAGACCTCCCCACTTCGCTTGATTGACTAGCAGATATCTACCTTCAGTCCACAATTACAGGGCTTATATGGCCTTTCAAGACCCCCGTATTTTTTGTTTATGTCTAGTTATCGGAACTTACATACTTCCGTTTTTTTTCGGTAATTTGTTGATCTTATTTGCGAACGGACATATCTGTCACTCTATCCATAGGAAATAAATCATATTCCTTTATCTTCTCTTTCCTGTGAAACCACTTTGTTGATGTTATCTTGCGACTGCATTGAATCTGCTAAGTTCATCCACGTCGCCAGCTAAATCAATATATTTCAAAATACCAAGTAATACTGAAGATATTGCATTCACACAGTACTCTCTCTCACCTACATTTTCTAACTGATAATGACCCGTTTAAATATCATCATTAATTATGAAATTCGTTTTGTTGTGTACATGATTTAAAAATTCAATCTCGATCAACCCTCGTAGAAGACATTTTAAAAAAGAATTGGAAAATAGTGATCCCCACAGGGATTTTAAAAGCAAAATAAAACACACAAAAATGTACTGATTCCAAAATACGTTATCACATAGAATTTCGTAAAATTTACTTCAAATGCCTCTAGTCGACGCGTAAATTGCTTTATTTTTACCTTTTTACCCCAAAATCAACCACATTTTTTATAAAAACAAAGAAACGATTGTTTTCCATTCTAACATCTCAAAATAAAAATTGACGCTTCGAAAAATGTTACAAAACGAAAAACGAGCATTTACATTGAAAATGAAATCAGATAATCGATGTCTGGCAACAAGTGCAGAGGTAAACCTAATCCAAATTGGTGGAATTGGATTCATTTTTATTCATTGTAGAAATCGTGTTTGGGTCTCAGGAAACTAAAAACGATGCTAATTAAAACAAAAAGCAAAATACAAACCAACAATGCAACAACATATATGGCATTGCATCGACATCTCGATTTGTTCACATAATCTGAGATTAACATGGAGAGAGACTCCAACAACAAATTTTGGTGTTAGAAACTAGATATTAAGAGTACTTATATATGATGAGGGATTACTATTTGTTTCCATAGCGGGAGAGAAGCATCTCTAACATAAGTAAGAGTTTGAAATATTCTTGAATGCTGTTTAGTTAACTAAAATGAATGCAAATGTTTTATTATTAAAAAGGCTTTTTTCTTAATAAAATCATTAATAAAAGAAATCATATAATATCATTGAAATGTAAGATTATGATATAATAAAGTAGGCATTAGCTATGAAATCGCAAGTTGGGTGTAGAAAATTGCTCCACAAAATTCTCTAGAAAAGAAGAAAACTCTCAGGAAAGAAGAGGTGCTTTCTATGAAGTTTTGGATATTCTGAAAAGACTGAAAAAAATATCACAGGTCCAGTACAAACGAGAAAAAATGAAAACAGGTTGACTGTAGTGGGGAAGGAGATTATATCACCCATTTGGCTTGCTTAAAGATTTACGACTAAGGACTGAACCCACCAACAACGTGTGATGGTGGTAGACAGTTCAACACCCTACAAGGATCGTGGATTCATAAGGGATGCTTGTGTTAGCAACGTAATCATCTGAGTGAAGAATATAAATCGAATGGCGGGATATCAAATCCGGGTTCTGCCTACAGTGGCTCATAACTGACCCTCAGAGGCTGAATGACATTCTAATCTGGCCAAGAATTCAGTGGCCTAGCAGTAAAGAAAAAGCTATTTGGTCATATATTGATCAGGGACTTTCCTTAATACCTGCCCACTATTGTGAATGCCCCACTTGTCAGCACATTCGATCATACTGCCGTCTTGTGTGTTCTCGAGTGAAGGTGACTGCTCGAGAACGTGACGATCTCAGGAGAGGAAGACGTTAAACTTTAACAGAAATAAGACGTTACTTAATCAACACAACATTATTAACAGGAACAAGAGACAAGGAGATGCATGACACTAAGATAGGTCAATAGCCAGTCCAGTAGCCATGGGTAGCAATATCACCTTAGCCAGCGAAATTGATGGGCAGTTTATAAGGATAGGTTATAGCGCTTGCAATCGCACGTTGTATGTTTAAAAACGTATTTACTGAGCTTAACTTTCCTGAGGTTAACTTTCCTATGTGATGATACATCATATAATATGGAATACCAAGTTAATTATGTATAAAACATTTAAATATCCAAAACTTTAAAACGTGTCGTGATGCTTAAATTCTTACTTCAGATTTAAATTCAGGTCTCAAATTCTGTTTTGAAGAGAAACATTTCCTTTAGTAACCGACAAAAAAAATTTTTTTTTTCTGTTTTTCACTATAATTAGAAATTATCTCGAGGAGAGGGAAATAAATCGGAATTCCCATATAAAGATAACGTGAAAAGAACTGACACCAGGTAAAATCAAAATTAATACGGTAATTGAATGAGCTTTATGTAGAATTGATGACAAGAAGAAGAAGAAGAAGAAGAAGAAGAAGAAGAAGAAGAAGAAAATACAATTTGAAAAGATGGAAAAATATTAAGAGGTCAAAATAGAAGAAAAATGTAGTGAGTGATAAGTGGTGGCGTCTATCTCGCTAACAACAATGAAATGAATTGATGTAGGATAAAAAACTTGGGAAGAGGACATGGTCCAAAAAGTAGATTTTAATCGACTGATGAAAGAAAGAATGACGTGGCAAGTGCAGCCTTTCTGAAAAAAAGTAGAAGCGTGAGGATGGAAAGATTTAAATAAAAAATATTTTTAAAAAATGTCGAGACAAAATAGAAAGACAACTCAAGATATTTTCTTTCATTACGCTCCCTTTGTCAGTGAAAGATACCGTCGGCATTCCTTAAAGCAAAACTTCTAATGTCATAAAGACAAGCAAATCGGAAAATAGTTGACTTGGTGGAGGGTTAATAAAATGCCTTTCTCAAATAGAAAATTTGATTCGGTCTTTGAAAATCTGATAAATATTCCCGACTACAAAATGATCTTTTCGTCAAATGTCTTTATGCTATTTTCTGCTGATTTATTTTTTCGAATACTTCTCTTCAGGCTTTCATAAAACATTTTTTTAAGTTGGCTCTTTGGCTTCTTTTTGTCTTTGCCTTTTGAGAATGAGTGTTTCTTTTTCTTTTCTTCTTTCTTTTTTTATGAATTGAATGTCTTTCTAAAATAAAATCCCATAACGGCTTTGATATAACCTTTTCTCATGAACTCACAGTAAAACGATAGAAGACACACGCACCTGCGTGCTCACACACACACACACACACACACACACACACACACACACACACACACACACACACACACACACACACACACACACATGAACTCAAACGTGCACACACATACGCATTAGAATGCCATTTAAACTTGAAAATAGATACGCTTAATGATAGTCGTCATGTATTGCTCCATCTGTGTAAAATTTAATAAGAAAATATACGTTATCTGTCGGAATGTGCACACTTCCATATGTATATGCATTAATAGTGACAGATGTACACATGAACATGTTCATATTTACCGATTTAAACTTAATGAGGCTTAAAGCCACGATAGTCGAATAGAAAGATTATTTTGTATCAATTTTTCTGCCTAGAAAAATCGATATCCAATATTTTAAATTTTACTGGGTGTTTACTAGTTCTGATAAAAATTCTGCTACCTACGTAGCAGTAACGTAAACTATTTTATCCAACTTATCCTTACACAATTAATAACAATACTTACTTGGTTACAGATTCATAAATGACTGTTTCCTGAGTATGACAGTAAATGTGATTGAACACAGATCACGGTCGCTGCCGGTAAATACGTAAAGTCACACGCCAAATAGATTTCAAACTAATCAGGGATATTCTTTCTCTCTTTCACATACATACACTTATATATACGGAGGGACACTGACTCTCTCTACCTCTGGTTCCTTGTGTGTGTGTGTGTGTGTGTGTGTGTGTGTGTGTGTGTGTGTGTGTGTGTGTGTGTGTGTGTGTGTGTGCACTTATATCTGCCATGAATAATGCATCAATTCATATCTTTCATTGATAAGTTGATTGTAAGTTGAAATTGAAGCACATAACTATCATTGTGAGTGAGGGATTTGAAACTTCCTAGCATTATACAAATAAAAGCATTTCATGTTCATGTTTTTAAACGTGCTCATCATCTTGATCTCTTAAAGAATGTTATTAAATAAAACAGATCCTAATGCAAACTTCAGGCTATACATTATGTTAAAATTTCATTATTTATTTAAAATTAATATTTAATGTATATGCAGACATCTAATTAGGGATGCCCTCGTGGCGTAATGGTTAAAGTGGTGGACTGTAGAAACGTTGTAAGCGAGTTCGCACTCCAGTTGCTCTATTACGTTCACTTTCGGACAAATACTCTTGGGAAAGATATGAACCCCCTCATCCTCCCAGCTATGGGCTAAATACTGGTATTTTCAAGGTATGGATTTGGTTTTAAATGACCTGAGAAGGTTGATATACAATTAAATACACAAACCTACGCAGACATTTAATTATGCCATTCAAAATATGATAAATGTCTGAAAAGATAAATGTCGTAAAAGAGTATTTTAAAAAGCGTTTTGATATGCAGCTACTCCTTGATACCCAGACCACTGCAATCTGAAACAGCAGTCAATAAAATCTGGAGAATAAAAATATTTAATAAGTGCTGAGTATTTTTAAAAAACGTCTAAATTGCTTGGATATTTCACAAAATTCTGAATTGTTCATGTGCTTCCTTTTAACACTTTTCTTTGACTAACATTGAGGTTTGCCTTATTAGACAAATTTTGACATCAGAGCAAGCTAAGTAAATCTTAACATAATATGTAAACTACTGATTTCGTAATTGATTTCTGAGACTAATGATCATGATAGACACAGGCTCGCTCTTAAAAAATTCCCTCTGCCATCCGATTCAAGACTTTGTTTCATGGCTTTGTGAAGCTTATGGCTTTTTGTTTAGTAAAATATTGATAACAATTTGCAATCTAGAGTTGACTACTGGAATAAAACTTTATGTTTGTAACTAAATTGACCAGAATGTTTTGAAATCCTCTATCGGGATTGTTCAAGCACATGAGGATTATCTTCAATATACGGCAAAGACCATTTTTAGATGAAGAAATGATCTTCTTTTCACCATTCACATTAATGTCAAGGAAAAAAAACTAAAATCAATAGGAGGTGATGTCCAAGGATTCGACAGAGAAAATGTAAAATTTAGTGCACAGAAAAATGAGGGAAACCAGAAAGCTGTCGTTTTCACCGAGTCCAAGACAAAGATTTCTTTGGCAGCAACATCTGATGCGCACTGTACACACTTCAGCTGGCCCTATTCGACTCACTGAGTTATCTTACCGAGAATTCTTATGTCCTATAAGGGTAAAACCAATTCGGATTTTTATAAGTGCTAACAATATAGCAAGTAATAGGATACCAGGTATCTCTAAACCTCAGCTCGTTTTGTTTTATTTTTTTCCCTACGAATCTGGGGAGTAAGACAGAGATACAAACTGCTCAGTTCAATCAATGAGTGGATACTGCTTCTTTCTATAACATCAGACCTATTCAACTGACAAGCAAGAGTATCTAACATTGTTTACTATATGAGAAAGAAAGTGGGTATTTTATAGTCACATACATTTTTATAATAATCAAAATGTCTTTGACTATACACATATTATTTCCAATTCAGCTTATCTTAAACGTACATATAACATACACATTTTAAATATATTTTTCATACTGAAAACAAGTAGACTTTGTACTAAGAAATATCTATACTGAGATATGTGAATATCAGAAAAATACTGACAACTCTGACGACCAAGTCAGAAACACCAAATGTAATTTAATCAAACACAGCATAATGTGAATCAGCATCACGACAACACACACACACACACACACACACACACACACACACACACACACACACACACACACACACACACACACACACATATATATATATATATATATATATATATATATATATATATATATATATATATATATATATATATATATCAGAATATCAGAGACAAAGAGTCAACAGCCTTGGGTGGAATCAGTTTATTGCCTATGCGTTCGGCTGACGATCCCAAAAACAAAAAAGTGAGGCTTCAAGAACCGTTGACATTATGCCTTCCCTATGCTAACATAGATATATATGACCAATTGGTATCATCTTATATATATATATATATATATATATATATATATATATATATATATATATATATTTGTGTGTGTGTGTGTGTGTATGTGTGTGTGTGTGTGTGTGTGTGTGTGTGTGTGTGTGTGTGTGTGTGTGTGTGTGTGTGTGTGTATACGAGGATCATTAAATATGTTTCAAGACTTTTTTATTGATAGTACACACATGAAACTCTTGTCCCCCTCGAAGTAATCTCCTCCAACAACTTCTGGAAGGCCCAATGGAAGTCTTCTTGTGTCAATGACCTTCGTCACGGCCACTTTCATCTCCTTAATTGTCTCATAACGACAGCCTCTGAGCTTAGGGAATAACCAAAAGACAGACGGAGCTATGCCTTGACTATAGGGAGGCTGAAGAACTGTCTTGATGCCCATCTTGGTCAAATAATCTGTGACCGGTGCATTGTTGAGGTGGAAATGCCGCTGGCCTGATTTGAAAAGTGCTGGCCTCTTCCCAAGGAATCTCTTCCTGGACTCCCTTAAAACCTCAACATAGTAACACTAACCCTAAGCCTTCAGCCAATCAACTCTGGTGTATTGACTTCCTTACTCCCAGCACACCTCTCATCATCTCTTACAGACTCCCTGCCTTCCTTGGATCTCTTATGCCACTCAAAAACTCATGTTCGATTCATGCAAGATGGTCTAAAAGCAGTCTTAAGCATTCCATACTTTTCTGTGGCATTTTTTCCAAGTTTAAAAAAGGATTTTATTGCATATCGTTCTTCCTTACGTCCACATTTCATTTTTGAAATTCCCCAGCCGTGACAATCAGGCTTTAGTAGGGTGTATTCCAATTCCTGCTCTAACCGTTCATTTGAACCTGAAATCATAAAAATTTGTCAGTCATCTCATTAGATGTATATTGAATTTTCAAGAGTCTACAATTTTAAATGCCAATACAAAAAACTCCTGGAAACCTATTGAATGTTCCACGTATATATATATATATATATATATATATATATATATATATATATAGTGTGTGAATTTATTTACCCAACCCCACAGCCCCACCTAGGAGGTAACATAAGGTGAATCATTTTAAGAGTAAAATTGATTTTAATTCAGATAGTTCCCTTCTGTTAGGCTGCTTGTTTTACAAATCCTAAGGAACCTTTGCTGCCCTATTACTAACATTGTTAGAAGTGAAACAGATTGGTTGTTTCCTTTCTGAAGTAAAATAGTCACATCCAAGATTTGAAGTTGGATTACCAAATCCATTTCGAACGAAAATAATCGTTACGCTAAGCGTGCCCCCTCACACACTCATATATATATATATATATATATATATATATATATATATATATATATATATATATATATGTGTGTGTGTGTGTGTGTGTGTGTGTGTGTGTGTGTGTGTGTGTGTGTGTGTGGTATAATCACTTCTAATACCTATGTTTGAAGTATGTGCCCTTTAAGAATGTAGAAGACCTATAAGTTGAAACAATGAATTAAAAACGACGAGAGAAAAATACGTAAAATGATTTTGAGAGATAGTGGTAACTTTCTTGAGCATGTTCAAATTGTCGGTAATCATAAAAACAGATGAAAACAATAGAATGGAACGATCGCCCACTGAATTGATACTTTGTTCGCGTATCATCCAATGAAGATAATGTCAGCCATGGATGCCAACCGTCTCTTCTTGTCTTGATGATCTTAAATCCAGCTTAACAGCGTTGTCATCTACATCACATCATAAGGAAAAGCTTTAGGAAGATTACAGATCAAGTGTGGGTGACAAGTAACGAAGATCTTTATTATAAACACCGGCTTTGCCAAACTCATCAGGCCAGATCAAAGAACACAGGAGACTCTGGTCCGATCTAAGTCGGATGCACATTTCTACGAATAAACACAATTCAAAGCGAACTTCAAGCTAGTGAAATCCCATACTTCTTGTCTTATATCTTGAGTTTGCTTGTGATTAAAAGGTTTTCTTTCAAAGGAAAAACTTTATTGTATTTTATACTTTGTCATAATCAGTTGATATCTACGCAAATCGAAAAATGATTGCATTGAGTTTTTTTCGTTATTTGTAGAAGCACTGCAGATATATAAAACTGATTCTTGATACTTGATTTCAGAATGCAATGTTTTGATTAGCAAAGGTGATACGCAGCTGCCAGGGAAAATTACATACCCCACTTAAAAAACAAATATTAGTTGAATCTCTTAGTATACTTTAAAATCTTTCCAGGCATAACTCAAATAGTTTCTGTAAAGTATACTGAAATTAGTCTAGAAATTACAGATCTGTAATGGTATGGACGAACACAAACTGGCTGAATTATCATAAAATTAACATATTTTCTATTATTGATCCCGGTTGAACTATATTCCTTTCAGAATGATTAAAATTTACCTCACCCCGCTATTTTGCTGAATCATCTTGGTGGTATAGATTACTCAAGAAGAAAACATCGTTAATACTTATAAAATTTCCCTAGGCTTACTCAAGTTTTCAGATATGGGGAAATGTTTGACAATCGAATTCATCTTAATGTGCAAGGACATTAATAAAACTTTACAGTTCTCCGTGATGTTCTTGAACTTGTTTATGTCATTGAATAATTGCTTTTAACAGCATTTCAAACACTCTAGGGTTATTTCATGCCTACTAGTTGGGGAATTGCTTTCATTGTACATTTATATTTATAGCTTTTTGTGTTGTAGCTTCTTTAGGTTTTTCTTTTCGCTTGCAGTCGTCTAATATTAAGTATTCTTATCGAAACAAATAATTATATGGTTTCACGTCAATAATTCTGTTTAAAAATGGTCATTTTTTTATACAAGTTATATGATTTCAAATAACTAATAATATAATAATTATAACTTGAAGTAACGTTTCTTGATTTAAATAATTTGCACACGGTTAAATGGTATCTGTATACCTTTCAAATACAAATAATTTTCAAGCAAATCTATTTGACACTGAATGTTGCCACTACTCCTAGACAACAATGCCAATAAAAGGAATCCTACAATCACCAACTATTCAGAACTCTGACTTAGCCATCAGATGAAGTTTAGGTTCATAGCCAGGACACCCTTTTGTTTGGGGAGTGGATTACATCACAACAAGCGAAACAATCGGTGTATTCTAAGCACTGCTGATAGGATGGTAGGTCGATATAGCTCTATATGATGCAAGGATAAATTAGCTAATTGTTGTTCCATTTGGAAGAAGCCCTAATTTTCCATTGTCTACTTATATGTTACATGGTGATTATTACAGATTTTAGCCATAATTTTATCGAATGTTCTTTTTTTTTTTCATTTGCTGCAGTTGTGGCCCAGCGGTTAGAGTGTTCGCCAATGGCCCGGGAGACATGGGTTCAATCCCAGGTCGAGTCATACCAAAGACTTTAAAAATGGTACTTGATACCACCTTGCTTAACACTCAGCATTATAAGGTACGGTTCAAGGGTAAAGTGGAGCAATCCTGGGAATGGAGTAGCGCCCTCCCCTACACCTTGGTGTAGTAGCTATCGAAAAGGGAGCCTTCGGGTCACCCTCGACTATGGTCGCTAACTTACTTAGAACCCAGTTAGAATTGATGTCAGCATAGTCATAATAGCTCGAGAAATTGGCTGAACAAATTTACTGCATTCTCTATGTACAATATATTTTCAATTTTACCGAATCCTTTAGTGAAAATCTTATGAAATGTAAATTTGAAAATTAGCTTAATTCTAGTTTAGTGATAAAAACATCAAAGAAAAAGTCATGGCTACGTTCCTAAGTTGTATGGGTGTCTTTCAATTGAAGTTTTATTTTATGTTTAATATTTGCAATTGCGGTCACGTTTCTTCTTTCAGGTTGGGACAATGAGCTCAAAACTACCAAAAAGCATAACAAATTCTGATATGCTTCTCCTAAATCTTTTAATCTGAATTTAGTGTGAAGATAAAAAGCGTAAAAAAACTTTTTCAAATAAGAAAAATAAAAGTGTAAACAAGGAAGGAAGTTCTCTAATTTATAATCTTTAAATTTAAAATAATCTCCCGCAGAAATATGTTCTATAGCCATAAAGAATAAAAAAATGAATGATCATAATGAAGAGGCATACCATTTTCTTTATATACGTCTCTCTTTATTCGTTTATTTTTCATAAGGGTCAATACTTCTGTCAGTGTAAAAGACAGAAAGACAGGGAAACGAATACAGACTCAGGACTTAGTCGGAGGAATACTATATTGACCCACAAGTTAGTAACCACGCTATAAACACCATACTCAGGCCCTTACATCTCTGCTTCTTTGACAGACGGTTCTCAACTGAGTTTTGCTGAGGGGCGGTGTCTCACCGCCACGGGTTGCACCCAGTTCAGCTAACTGTTGACTTTGTGACTTTGTGACTGCGTGACTCTAACTCTGACCATTTAATTCAGTGGGTACAGGTGTATATATAATTTCATAACGTCTACACGTTTTTCCGTTTGTCCTTTAGGCGGTCGACACACGTGAGCTGATTCTGTATGTTTACACAGGTGGAACATCCAATTTCAAAAAACCCTTGACTGACGGCTCTGTCAAAGGTCAATATGCAACAAACTTTCAAATGAAGATAGTAAAAAAAAGTTGATGAAGAATTTTGTGATAGGCTATTTCCTGGATAAGAATCTGATGGTTTATTGAAGAGTCAACTCGCAAAGAAAAATGTGTTTTGTATCATGAAAGGGGTTAATTTTGCTAATGGTAAGTCTGCCATGCCTCAGGTTAACATCTAGAATTGTTATAAAAACAACAAAGTAAAATACAAACAAGCAAAACAAAAATCCAAAACAGAAACAAAACTAAACAAATTCATCATATAAGACGTCCGCAGAACCATCTTGTTAAAAAATACAATTTAGAAAAACATCATTCGTGTTTATTTTTTCTTTAGCTGGTAAAAGTATTCATATTTGGTTCATCTTTTCAGAATCGTAGTCACTTTAGTGATTAAGGAAACTAATTAACAATTAGCTTATGGCAAGGTGTTGCAGTACATAATTAATATGTTTAAGGTGTACAAAATTTTTCTATAAAAAAATAATAATAATAAAATATTGCATCATCAGTTCTTGTAAATCAAACAAATATCGAAGAGGCCATCACTTAATCTCCTATCGTGAAAGAAATGGACAATTAAGCATTTTTAATTTTGTTCCTACGTTTTTTTATTCGATTAAATCATGCCGACATTTTATGAGTCTTTTACCGTCTCTAACTGAAAGTATTTTGTTCCATATTATTATTAAGGTTTATATTTAGTTCCTATCCATGAGGATATGCAAATCGTTAAAAATCAAATCTTTTATGCAGATCTTTTCGATCGTCAATCAAAAATCCTAATTTCAACTTTTGATCAATTAAAAATACTTAATTTATTTTCTCAGCATTTCAACACAAGGTCAACTTTTGGCGCTTTCTTGTCCGTCAAAATACTCTCAACTCCGATTAGGCTCATAGCACAGGTAGTGACTGGTTGGATAAAGGACACGTATAATAAAGCGCAACATTTATGTCATATAAGCTTTTAAAAGCATTGTGCGACTCCAGCCTTTGACTCACTGTGAACTATTTCTACATATGTGGTGCATTCAATAAGTTTCCACACATTTTTGTACAGGCATTTACAATTGTCGTAGACTTTTGAAAATTCAGTATGTTATTGCTATACGTCGTATGTGATGACTGACCAATTTTTAGGATTTCAACTCCAAAGGAACTGCTACTGCAGTAATTGGAATACACCCAACAAAAGCCTGATTGTCAGAGCTGGTGAATTTCAAAAATGCAATCCGGACACGAGGAAGAACGATATGCATTAAAATTGTGTTTTAAACTTGGAAAAATGATGCCACAGAAACGTATGGAATGCTTCAGACTGCTTTTGGACCATCTTGCATAAATTGAGCATCTGTTTTTGAGTAGCATAAGAGATTCAAGGAAAGTAGGGAGTCTGTGAGGGATGATGAGAGGTGTTGGACGAGTAAGGAAGTCAGAGCACCAGAGTTGATTGGCAGAAGGGTTAGGGTTAGAGTTACTATGTTGGGGTTTTAAGGGAGTTCAGGAAGAGATTCCGTCGGAAGAGCCAGCACTCTTCAAATCGGGTCAGTGGCATTTCCACCAGGACAATACACCAGTCCACGACTCCATCCTTTTCACAGACTATTTGACCAAGATGGGCATCAAGACAGTTCCTCCGCCTCCCTATAGTCCAGACCTAGCTCACTATGACTTTTGGCTATTCCCTAAGCTCAGAGGCTGTCATTATGAGACAATTGAGGAGATGAAAGAGGCTGAGACGAATGTCATTGACACGCTCACACAAGAGAACTTCCATGGAGCCTTCCAGAAGTTGTTGGAACGGTACAAGAAGCGCATTGCAGCTGGGGGAGATTACTTTGAAGGGGACTAGAGTTTCATGTGTGTACTATCAATAAAAATGCCCATACGAAAAAAGTCTGGAAACTTATTCAATGATCCTAGTATATATTGATATCTATATTTGGGAGGTATTGGTGGCGTTGTAGAAAATGGACACAACAAGGTTAATTGAAAGTCTTCATTAAACTGCTTGAGTTTCTTTTGGCACAAATACCCTAGGTCATCATGGAACAATGATTTGTCGATATGTAGTCAGAAATCTAGGTGCAGAAGTTAATAAGACAAAGCGACACTGTATTCAACTTCGTTTTGCCAAATACAAAATTGTATAACACAGAATACTAAATGATTTGAGAATTTCCCTTCGTTCGACTAATAATAATATTGATAAGGGGCGAGACCAGTTGCACAGGCAATTGTCAGTGTCCCATAAAAACTTGATAAGGGATGTGCTAAGTTTAAGTTAAGATCCATAGTCTCATTAGACTAACGGATGTTTCAAAGAAAACACTTGTTTTAATGCGTTTTAAAATATTTGTTTTTATTCATATTTACTCAAAGGTTTATTTCATGCACATTTATAAAGGCTATCATAACTACTCAATGTTATGATTAGTTTACACAGGCACACAGATACAGACACAGACTCACACACACACACACACACACACACACACACACACACATATATATATATATATATATATATATATATATATATATATAACTGTCATTATAATAGGATTAGTTGATGAAATTGTGTAGATGGTCAGTTTACAACCATTACTTACTAATGCTAGATTGTTGGAACAATTTCTAATTTTTATCGTAGATTTGTTTTGGAGACTTTGTTATTTCATGTTACGTTACTTTAAAACATGTCTCTTCGATTTTTATGTCTCTGATATACAAGAATTTACGGTTCTAGAAATATATTTCTTAATTCGTGTTTCATTGTGACGATTTCCCATTGATTTTTAATAATTGGTATTAATGGTGAAGTGTATTACGGAATATTGTAACTAAAGTGTCACCTTTCGGGATTTGTTGTTGTTGTTGATTTAAGGCCTCCATTTCTTGGACTGATTTTAGCACTGTAAATTGAATGTTCGGCGGGCTATTAGTCGTATGCATGTGCTGTAAAATCTATTTTCAATTTGTTGAGATGATGAAGATATACAGATGATTAAAATGTCATTATTGCAAGAAAATATTCAAATCATCCTTTTTGCTTGAGGATAGGTTAAGCTGATTTTAATATTCTTAGGGTCGGAATATTTGAAATTGACAGAATGATGTCTATTTTTGTGTTTCGTGAATAGTTTTGTTCGCAGTTGATTATTCTCATCTAAATAGTTCAAGGTGTCTAGAGAATATGTAGATTAGTTGAATATGTTGTCGCGGTATAATGTGTAGATTTTTCTGGGAATGTGCAGATATTTCGAAGTTAAATCTAATAGAATCGTGTTTTGTGTTTAAATTACAGAGTAAATTGTTGTGTTTCCCCTCCTTCATTAGTAAAGAATATGTCCCTGATGTATACAGAGGACAAAAAACATTTATTACTCATTTCAAGATTTAGTATATATATATATATATATAATTCTACAAGTTCACCTATATATACATTCACGCATGACAGTGTAGGTCCACTCTCACCCGTGTAGGTCTACTTTCACTCGTGGATAGTGGGGTTGATAGGGCCTCATCCCTGTGTCAAATAGATCTGTTTGAAAATTATTTTTAATTTGTTTTTCTACATGAAACCTTAGAACTTTATTATTTATACTTGATACCATAAATCAGCACGAAAATTAAGGATTATTTCGACAAATATATAAATGATTGCAATGGGAAAATACGAATGTTCATGGTTATAAGCAAATATTTACAAATAAATCTAATTTCCGTATTTAATTATTTAGTTAACATGCTGTGAAAAGAATGAACCAAATCATTAAAATGAACATTATTTTATATTATCTTACTCATTATGTCTGTTATTGTTTCTTTATTGGCTTAATTGTTTTATTACTTTATTATTTGGGTTATTATTCATTTCTTATATTTTGAAAATAGTGAATTAACATCCATAGTTCCTAGTATAGTATTTTCTCAAATAATGTCATGTTAATAATTTTATTAAATAACTCTATTATGTGATGTATGTACGATTTAACCTGTTATATTAAACGTTGCATATATCTAGGCCATGGAATAATTTAGGTTTGTTTTTTTGTTTAATGGCATATCAACCTTTGTAGGTTATTTAATGCCAAAGCTATTCTTCGAGAAGGACAGTAGTGGTACTATTTAACCCATAGCTGGGAGGATAAGGGGCTTCATACCTTTTCTCAAGGGTATTTGGCCGAAAGTGAACGTAATAGCGAGACTGGAGTACGAACTCGCTTACTACGATTCCGCACTCCATCGCTTTAACAATTACACCACAAGGACACCCCCTGGAATAATTTAGTTGAGTGGCAATTAATTGGTTATTATTCTACTTCAATCATCTATCTTTTTTTCTTTTATTTTTGTGAGTAAATAAACATAAGTCGGCATTTACACGAACAAGGGTGTCTAATGATTTTTTTTTATTAATATTTTAAAGATAATCTTCCTTAATTCAGTTGGTTGTTGTATTGATGTTTTATAATGGAGTCTTTCGGAATTTATCAGTAACAGGTTAAATTATTTAGATGATTATCAGCAATTATAACATCTTCTTTCACCCAAATAGATTTTGCCTGTTATAGTTATGACTAAGGGATCTCATCATGAAATTTTTAGTAATGTATGTTTTATTTGTTTGGTTGTCATGCAATCAGAATTTTTTAAAAATCTTTTAATTAATATTTTCCCTAAATACTCGTTCTAATTTTTTAAATGTTTGGGATTAACGAGAAAGTGATACTTAGATAGTTGGCAGTTACATTCTGCCAGAGAAGCTATAAAAACAAATGCGAGTTGAATTTATTTAAATAATATCTCTGAAAATGAGTACAATTTAATTTTCAACATCGGAAGCCCAACAAATCCAAGGAAAGGTATGATTCTTAGACTTGAAAGTTCTTTTACGTCATCAATACTCACCGGATGTAGATTTTGTTTCTTTCAATCACTAGAATGTTTCATTAGCTTCAGAAAATTCAGAAAAAAAATGAACATGAAAATAGTCTTGTAAACATTTTTGAATAAAGCACCTGGTTTCATTGAATGTGGAATACAGTTATTAGAAATGGAGGTGATTACACATTTTATCATAACGTTTCAATAAATTTGATTAATATTTTTCATACCTAATCTGGTAGAACAAAATTACTTCTTGAACATCGTAATATTCGGTTATTACAAGAAATTCCATAAAGTGCGTTCAGTTTTATTCTTCTAAAGAAAGAAATTCAGTCATTATCCAAAGAATTCATATAAAAATATTATGGATAAAGATATAAGTTGAATATCCTGTTGAGTAGTTTCAATGAATCTGTGGAATTTTTATGTCTGCTCAATTTGATTAATCATTTTACTGTGTCTTCTTTGAATTTAATAATATTGGAAATTTGTCTTGTACAAGTTCTAAAGTTTTATCCTTGCTGCGGTAAAATTTTTTTACACCTTTTTTCAAATGATTTGGTCGGGGTCTGACTTCGTTTTTGAGAAGTTGTTGGCTATAATGGGTTGTGTTGATGGGTTTCGTATTGCAGACTGTCGTGTTGTTCTTTAGGGTATTTTTGAAGTTGTTCCGTTGTTCATGTTTTTGTTGTTGATTATTGGTATTTCTTAAATATAATCTAGGTTGTCTCAGTATATGAAATTGTGCTTAGAGGTGTTTTTAGGATCTCGGTTTGTGGTCATATTGTAGATTGATTTTTGAATATTTGTTTATAAGTAGCTTTTTCTCGTTTTAGGATATTTTCGGAGATGTGTTGTTCTATAAGAATTTCTTTAGGGCTATATATATATAAATATATATACAGAAATCGTTCTAAAAATGATTTTTTATGAAACATTATGGTGCTCAATATTGGTAGCAGAACTTGATAAAACTTAAGTAAATGAAGGTATACTCACCTAGTTATGGGAGTTTTATTACTATCAGTACATGAAACTGCCAGTAATGAGACCAGTACATATACTGTTGCCTAAATAAATAAACACACACACACACACACACACACACATATATATATATATATATATATATAACTGTGCAGTTCACTTCTGGGGATTTAGCAAGTGTGAAGTCACTCTTTCGTTAGCACTACACACACTTACAAGTATATATATATATAGAGAGAGAGAGAGAGAGTAGCGTCCAAAACTAAGGGACAAAATTTTAAAACCTAATATTTGTTAGAAATAACAACTGTGAAAGCTGAAATTTTGACAACTGGTAGTCGTTATCATCCATAATAACATACTAAAATTTGAATCATTTGCAAAGGATAGAAAAAGAATTATAACAATTATTTATTTATTTTCAAATTTGGAACGTCCAAAAGTAAGGGACAAAATTGAGAAAAACAATGTAAACAGCCAAAAACAATAAAAATACATGTAAAATCAATATTTAGTAAATGAGCCCTTGCTCTCAATGACAGCTGCACATCTTCGACTACAAGAACGAATCAGTTCTAGACAATCCTCGATACTAATTTTAGACCATTCTTCTTGAAGCTTCACCCACAAATCCTCCGTGTTAGTGGGATTTCTTTACATAACTTTCACTCCTAAGTTCTTCCAAAATCTTTTTATTGGATTTAAGTCAGGACTTTGCGGTGGCCAATCCATAATTTCGAAATCTTGCTCGCTAAGGTAACTCATTACCACCTTTGCCTTTTGACATGGGTCATTATCTTGCATAAAGGTATTCTGTATGATTGGCACAACATGATCTTGAACAATGCTTTTATAGATCTGCGCGTTTACACAAGTTTGTAACCGGACAATAGACTATGAGGTTTTTCTCAGTTTTGTCCCTTACTTTTGAACGATCCTTTTTTGAAAATAAAAAAGATAATTGTTATAATTCTTTTTCTATCCTTTGCAAATGATTCAAATTTTAGTATGTTATTATGGATGATAACGACTACCAGTTGTCAAAATTTCAGCTTTTCACAATTGTTATTTCTAATAAATATTAGGTTTTAAAATTTTCTCCCTTAGTTTTGGACGCTACTGAATATATAATACAAATTTCGTTGAACATAATAGACATTTTCTGTCTACATATTTTCTTGTGGATCCGTTCGTATTGCCGTATTGCTTTTATCGTATTCGGCAGTAATTGATTGATGTATTTTCCAAAATTGTTTATATCCCTAGTACTTTCTGTCCGACTTTGGGCCATCATCAGGGGAGGATCTATTACAAAAGTGATGTAACTTTTGTTTTTGCATTACTATTATTTTATATTAATGTAGAAATGCTGCCAATATATATATATATATATATATATATATGAATATATATATATATATATATATATATATATATATATATATATATATATATATATCGGCATAATTTTAAACATGTTTGATTAAACAGGACAGATACTTAGTGTCTGGTTATTCTATCCGTTTAAATCTTCGAATGAGCAGTTTAACGTTTGGATGGAAGGAATTTACACGACTTTATTGGTTCTAAGATGTGATAGGCAGATACGGTGTGTTTGTCCAATTTGATCACACACACACACACACACACACACATATATATATATATATATATATATATATATATATATATATATATATATATATATATATATATATATATATATATTGGTCCTCATCTGTTCAGCCATACTTTTCTGTCAGCTGTTATCATTCTGGATTCAAATATTAAGTTTCTCGCAATTTTGAGGGCTGATTTCACAGTGCACTTCAGAGCGACTGAACTTGCTGGCCGAATTAGAGAGCTGAACTAAATGAATTATATTTAACCGCACAGATAAAATCTTATTAAAGCCGTTTACAAGCCTCAAGTTGTCCCCTGAAATGGAATAGGCTGATACCAACTATAGACTATGAGGTTTATAAAATCAGTAGAAAGGAGACCCTTTCAAACTGTTGTGGCCCCGGAAAGGCTTACTAATGAAAACACAAACACGGGTATTAGATAACAGATTATATTACACAAGAAAGATAGAGTTGCATAGAAAAGGTAAGAAGTCTCGTACTGTTCGTATAACACCGATAGGGATCTGCCATTCTGGCATCGAAATCTCTGTAATAATAACGGTGAGAAGAGTCCATTATAGTAAGATAGGTATGGTTCCCATAACATAAACTGACATACAAACCTAGAGTAAAGCTATTTTTGCAGTGTTCCAATTACAGAGAAATACATTGGACTACAAATTGTTTCAATTAACTAAAAGTTGTTTAAAAACGAAAATGATTTTTAAAATATCAGTACCAGCAGGAATGATCTTCATCATCATCCTCATCATCATCATCAGAAGACGAAGAAGAAGAAAATCATCAACACTCATTTTTGTTAGTTGTTGAATTAAAAACATGTTGAGTTATTAAATGCAGAATACGATCCTTCTGCGTCAAGAATAAGGTTTTAAGAAATTCTTATTGTTACTCTTGGAACGAGCCCAAAAGGCTTAGTGAGGGTGTTAGAGGAGTTGGAATTCGGAGGACGAGTCGAGACCAACCAAACTACTGCATTGTCTATGTTAAACAGAGCACTGAGAAGAGTCCTCAATATGTTGTGACTTGCTGTCACTCGGTCTCCAGGGAAAGATTATCAGCTAACACTGGTACGAAAACTCATAAGGAGTAATATGAAAAAAGTAATATTTGCGTACGTATGCTCCTTTTTCAATGGCTACAACACGGAGGTGTAGGGGAGGGTGCTACTCTTTTCCCTGGATTGCTCCACTTTACACTTGACCCGTACCTTATAATGCTGAAGGTTAAAATAGGAGGCATCAAATAACCTTTCTTGAGTCTTTGGTTTGATTCGAGCTGGGATTGAACCCAGGGCTTCCGGAACATTGGCAGCCACTCTAACGATTATGCCAATGGTCCAGTAACAATCATAAATAAGAAGATAGATTAACCCAAAAAGCTTGCAAAAAATAAAAAATGGATATGTTAACTTATACTAAGTTAAAACATTCCAATTCTAAATTAGAAGGCATATTTTTTTTACCCAATGACGGAATTTCTTCCTGGAGAAATACCGGGTAATATCAGTGAAAGACACGCAGATATTAAACACCTTAGGTTTCTTGTATTGTCATCATATACTAACCAGAAAAAAAATACAATTGAACATGGAATTCAAATGACAGATGCGATTTTTATGCTCCTCAAGTCATGCCTTGATAGCCAACATCATGAATTCAATCAGCATTCAGCGAATGTTAGCTATCCTCATTTCAGGAACACAAACAATTTCCACAGCAATAATACATCAGAAAGGCACAGAAAAAATGGATTAGAGGAGACTATAAAATCTTATCCATTACTATTTTTTGAAAGTAACCAAATTTAAAACGTTATAAGGAAAGGATAATATATGTGTGTGAAGAAGCCGCTGAACCAAAAACTGTTCAAAAGCGATGAAACGTAAAGTACAAAAAAGCAAACCTTAGCGGAACCCAGTACCACAAAACAGTCTTTAACACCAAATGAAAGACACATGAAGAACATATTAAAGAATCCTGACCAAAAAGAGTCTGTTATTATTATCCCTTAAATTTAAGGAAAAAAACATCAAGGTAAAACCGAGTGGTTGAGAGAAGTAAACGATTGAATTTATGTAGGAAGAAAGTTAATCAGTAACAAAATTGGTATTTCACGAATGAACCCAAACAAAAATGAAAAAGCTGAATTGTAAAAAAAGAGTAACGCAAACGACGAGACAGAAAACTGAAAGAAATAAACCAAAAATATTGGCGAAAGACGGAAAACTTAAAAGATACTGAGAGAGAATCAAGCACTACAAGCGAAACAGGATTAAGAGAAAATTAAGTCGATGGAGGAAGCATAAAAACAAATTTTCAACTAGATGCAAAGGAAGCAAACCTGTTCTGAAGCAACTGATGGGAAAAGCTGAATTAATAAAAAATTTTTAAAAAAAACAGGGAATAATAATTGCAAGGATTTGAGGAAGGCCGAGACGTGGACATGGCCTAGATGTGGACAAGGCCTAGATGTGGACTTCCAGGAATCAACAATAGTTGTACCTAAGAAAGTAATAAATTGGAAAATACATAAGCATGATGACATAGATAAATCGGGTTCATCTTTGACAGATTGTCTCAGCAAATGTTTAAATGCCTCCGAGAAATAATAATACCCGGATGGATGACGATGGATAAGACTACTCTGATCAGGAAAGAGACACCCCCCCCAAGACGAGAACGTGGTTGCCTATCATTTTGATGAACCACATTGAACCGCTAAGAGAAAATATCATTTTATCGTGTTATCGTAATAATTCCAATTAACTATGTACCTACGAAATGCAAAAGAGACAATTAATTTTAAGACAGAGGAAAAAATACGCCTGATATATATATATATATATATAATATTAAGATATTTGCCAAAAATGAACCCAAAACTTTTACGCAAACTATAAGAAAATACAGTCAGGACATATAGGTTTATGTGCGAAAAACAATCTGTTATGCTTACAATGAAAAAATTAAAAAAGAAATAACGGGTGAAATACAATCAGAAAACTTGGAGAAAAAGGAAATTTCAAGTACCTGAAAATATCAGAGGCAGACATGTCCAAAAAGAGATGAAAAAGTAAGACAAGAATAGCTCTAGAAAACAAAAAAAAATCACAAAACCAAACCCTGCAGAAATCTGATCCAAGTAATTAGACAGTGTGGTCTTATGCAAGTCACGTAGCCCAATGTGGTGTTTCTACTAGTCACAGTACGTGTTGTGGCTATTGTGTTCGTGACTACCATATTAGCTTCCGACAGTTTGCTTTGTCAAATTCTTCCGTGCCCACGTTGTGCTTGAAAGGTCCACGAGGGGGGTTGACACGATTCAGCCGGATCTTCTTCTGACGGTCAGGTAATATGAGCGGCTAGATTGTATAGCAACTCAAAGAAAAGAGAAAGCCCGGTGTTTAACAACAACAAAAAATCGTTTTTATTGAAACGCGTTGGTGAGACAATAAATAACAAAAAACGAGGTTTGCTATCCTGGCAAACAGAAGAAGAAAGAATATCGAAAGTGGAAGAGTGACGATGAGGTGCGGTTAGAGTAACACTAACGTCTCTAAAGTCTCGGACTTTAAATTTTTGTAACGTCTGAAGGTTGTTCGGGGTACGTCGGGTCTAGAAGAGATACTTCTTTGACAGTCTGGAGTTTTTTCTTGGTCCCTTTTTCTCATCCTGTCTGAGGATACGTTTAATTATCCCATTTTTATAGATCAATATCGGGACTAAAAACTGTTTCTGTTTGGTTGTCCAATAAGAGACAATTACGAGTCATATTCCCATTTGTCAGCCAATCGGATTTCAGGACTATATCTTACATATATAGAGAAAACCCTTTTTAGATGCTTTGATCAATGGGAACAGGTTTAGAGCAATTGGGTTTGAAAGAAATTCTCAGCCTCACCTGACTGGATGAGCCATGCACAGCTAACCTTTATTTATGGTGGAGCAAAATTAAATCTGTCTTTTGACATTGACCTTCAAGATAAGGACTAGAAAAATATGTTTTACGAAATGACCTGTTTCATCATTATGACTGATGAAGTTATTTGACAACCGAAAAATCAAATAAATTTGCAAACCTTTAAAAGGAAAAACAATTGTCTCGCATTTAACTGACCTTTAGGAACGATCAACCAGCATTTTTAGGCCAATATAAGCCTTGAACAAGATGATACATATTTTAAGGTTCTTTTTCATTTTTGGCATATATATATACTTACCAACCCCTCCGCTCGGGGAGGATATGTCACAAAGTCAATTTTTTAAGAGGAGTTTAGCAAGTTTGCATTTAGAGTTTTCCTTCTCCTAGACTAGTTGCCTCACCAAGGCTGAAGAACCTAGTCTGTCCATAGCTGGAGGGAAAATAATTGGATTCATACCTTTTCCCAAGTGTTAGTGCTATGTGAAATGCAATCAGTCTCGTCCAGGATTTTGAACTCGTGTCACCGTATCCATTTCCTACGACGATAAACATTACACTACGGGTACCTATATATATATATATATATATATATATATATATATATATATATTAATTAGAATATGATTTTTACATATTAGAATTTAATTTTTACATATTAAGAACTCAACCGCACGTCGTGTCACAGAGTACCTTTTGTGAGATACTGGGGATCATTCTTAAAATGAACAAGAAAGAACTCAGACAAATGGACCTAAAGAAACGGAAATTGATGTCTATAAACGAGTTCTTACACCTGAGAGATGATATAGAGTATATTTCAGAAGAAAAGATGGAGTAAGAGGACTTGCGATCATTGAGGACTGTGTAGATGCAACAATTCAAGGATTCAAGGAATACAGAAAAAAGAACAAAGAAATATTAATTGCAGAATCCAGCAACAGCAATGGCAACCTAAGAACAAACAGTAAAACAACAAAACGGAGAAAATAAAACTGGAAAGAAAACAACTCTCTATATACCTCAAGCGACAAATTAGTTAGAATGAACACCAGATGACATGTACATTCACGTAGAGTTAGATTCCTCTCTGATCGCAATAATTTTCAGCCAGTTCTATTTGCCTATTACTGAACAGTTTAAGTTCAGAATGAACGTGGAAGCATTATTAACTAAAGTCTATCCAAACATCCGCGAGCTCCAGACTGGAGATTCACCAACGCATACACTTAAGTGTCTTATCAAGGACACTCCTTACAGAGAATGTTCATATCTCTCAGCTGCAGGTGTAGTCAGTAAATTCTATGTCCTGCTGACTGAGAAGTGTCATAGTTTTGGTGTCATAAAAGACAATATGATGTATTCAAATACTAACTTAACACGCAGTAAAGCTTTCCACGTGGAATATTTATAACCACTTCTACTTTTAAAGTTTTACATTTCTCTATAAATTCCATACTCAAAATGTAAAAGTTACTATAGGACATATGTAATATTTTCTAACAGTCTTTTAAAAATGTATCATATTTTCCACTCTAATGACGCTGGACAAACAACGACATTAAAAGCCAGTAAAGGACATTCAATTTTGTTGCAATCTCTTTTCCTAGAAGTCTTCCCAAATTTCTTCGAAGCGAGGAAAATCAATTCATAAATTGTCTCTTTCTCATTTATTTTTGGCTGATGAATAAAGTCCATAAAACTGGTATTTCCTTACCAAATATGATGAGAGTAATAAAACTTATCCCGAGGCAAACTGTTTAATAGTTTCCATTAAGGGTTTTAATTTTATTGGTCATATTCATCAAAATCCATATAAAACGTCATTGGAACTAAATGATGAAAACTATCAGACAAATTGGAAAATTCTCTCCAAATTTACAGAGTGAAGAAGCGTCGGGTTTTGGTGATTAATTATAATGAAAACTTCATTGAAAGTGATTAAAATTATGTGCTTGATTAAAAACGAATTCCATTGAAGTATGCAAGCCTAAGTGCTTGTGTGTATTTCTACAGGCTGACTCGAAATTCCATTGGGACAGAAAATAAAGAAAAATAGAAAAATGGGAATTTCATTTTTTTTACTCGAAGATAAAAATTGAACAAACCATTGAAAAAATAAATGAATATAAGGCAACATATTAAATTTGAAAAAGGGATAATTTCTCAGTTGGCAGTTCGAATCCACAATTGTGCCGCTTCAGCTGCGTAACCTTGCGAGCGACTCGAAGGAAGTTGGTGGAGACGAAAAGACATAGACGAGATGAAGAAATAAGGAAGAAACGAGAAAAGAAAAGTCAGACATCTGGTCACAGTTAAAACCCACCAACTATTTTATCGCTCTTTATCTCTGGACCGGGCTCAAAAACAGGAATGCGTGAAATAGTATCTCTTGGTTGATCAAGGAAAGATCTATTCTATGACAAATCGAAGGCTACCAAGAATAAATTGGGGTGTGTTCAGCAGTCCCGAAATTCAGCTTTTTACTTGTAACTCTCCTATTAACTAAACAAATAACACCCCATTTTAAAAAAAAAATCCCCAACTCTCATGTGTAAATCGTCATCCACCAATGTACTTGTGATTGACCAATTGTTGTCGTTCATACAGCTGGACACAAGAGTCACTGGCGGTGGGAGGTGACCACTTAATTACATTTATTGTATTCATGATAGTTGAGGCGCAGTTATTATAATTGTTATCGTCGTAGGTAATGGAATGGGCAACTCGTGTTTAAATCCTAGACAAGGTAATTTTGCGTTGTTGGTGAGGCAACCAATGTTCTGGGGTGGCAACCTACTCGTGGCGAAGGTATTAGATAAATATTTGGTAGAAATTGTGAAAGGAAAAAATAAAGAAGTAGTTAGTAATTTCCAAACAATTAGTTGTATGTGTTTATCCAAGCCCTCAACCACGAGAAGGGCGTGACAAAAGATAAATTTTAAGAGGAGTACAGCTGGTTTGAATTCAGAGTTTTCCTTCTTCAAGTCAGGTTGCCGAACCAAAGTTTTAAAAAATCTACTCTACCTTTTACTTTCAGGTTGAATGGAAATGATAGATTCACACCTTTCCTAAGAGAATTAGCTCAAAAGGAAAGGAAAACAACGACATCTAGAATTTGAACTTGGGTCGTTATTACTTTTTCTAAGACGATAACCATTGCAGTTAGCGCGCCATTCAAGACAATTATTGGGAAGAGAGTTTATATTTAATAGATGCCTGACAATGATTTTGATGTGGAAGTGGGATAAAAAAATTGAGAAATGATATAGAAATGTGTAATTCTATAAGAAAAAAAAATGTTTCCCTCTAACTTTTAAAACTTATTTTCATATAGGCTCTATTTTTTCTGATTATTAAATATTTTATTGTTTTATTGATTTACTGAATTTAAGAATCAAGTTTTCCAATTAAAAGTTTTTGACAAGAGGTATTAAGGAAACAAACTCAGAAAAATGTATTTTTCTAATAAGTAATTTTTTAGGCCTATTAATTAGTTTATTCAAAAATGAGTATCGATTATTCTAGCTTTGAATTGGAATTCAATATCATCCTCATTATGAGCAATCAATGAATGTCGGGGTTATCGATGCTAATAGAATCGTATGATCTTACAGGCCATTTCACAGGTATTTATGCAAAGATACCAACAATGTTGATTTCCAAACAAAAGGATTTATTGCCATGAAAATTGAAAAAGGCTTAAGCATTGCTAATACGAAGTCTATACCGACGGTATAAGTCTTTTCAACTAAATCTAAGGATTCAAATCTTTATATCACTCGGAATGTTGGCTGGGTTTAATAATCTGTATTGTTAAATTCTTTCCAGGGTCACGTTATATTCATGTTTACTCTTGACACATTTATAAGATAATTATCAACCTTTTAAAATCTACTTGTCTATTTTAAATCATTTACAAAATGTTTACCAAGACTGCGATAAATATGTTTGTTGTTTACGTATTTATAAAAGAAAGAAAGGGGATTATACTATGATTAATGATTCTGAATTATCTTATTTAAATCTTATAAATACAAGATATAGATAATATTAATCGGATGGTTTACCTGTTTAATCTCTGGAATACTTACCTATTGTAAAATCATGATAAGAAGAACGGGTATGTGTTATAAAAGAACCAAATAAAAGTAAACAACAAATTAAATGAAAATGATCACAAAGTCAATGTCTTGGATTAATTGCAATCGTAGAACCTCCAGAAACGGCATGATTTTAATTAATAAAAATCCCAGTCTTAAATTTTTTATTATAAGAACAGTTCTAAATTTCTTCCGCCAGGATCTTGGAGACATTCTCTTGACGTTCTTTGTGTTATATAGTCATATGCAGATTCACATCTACATATACACACAGCATCATAACGACACAATAAATAAACAGACGAGTGAAGACTTCTTTACAAAGTATATACCTCTCACTTTATTTGTAACGTTTGAAAGGGTTATTCAAGGTTTGCGTGTGAGAGGGAGTTGGAGACCGAACAGAAACTGCAATATTTTGACCTCCACTCTTATGGCCGTCAATGTTGTGTCTTTCTCGTTCTCCAGATCCTCAACCGGAGGCCCAGCGGCCCAGCTCTCTGCTGGATGATGGCTTTCTTTACTACATCTTATCAACAACTTCTCTGGACCCCAACTCAATCGTAGGCGCTGAGCCCCTTCGGCTGATTTGGCTTTCCTTACCACACTCTCGTCTATAACTCCGTCCGTTCTCTAACTGCAACTCTGACTTCTGTCTTGACTGAGTTATATAATAGTTCAACACCCACTCAATCGCCTACTCGATCTTTGGAATGGCATGATTGATCGTCATCCAGCAGAAATAACTGTCATGCAGTTCACAGGTCACTCTCTTCCGGTGCATCAGTCTATGAGTGTACCATGGGAATTTTTTTACCTCGTCCCATTTCATCAGCCAATTTCCGCCCACGCGATTTCCTCTCATAACTGCCATTAGAATGTGTCACCTCCTTCCGGTTCATCACCTTGGAATGGCATTTTTGGCCGGGTCGAAGGTCAAGATACAGCATTTGGAGTGAAGCGATTGTCCCATAAGATGATCCATCAATCAAATATAGCTCTTGGTAATTCTTCTCGACGGCCTCCAGTGGCCGAATAGAGATGAAGAATGCATGTCCGTGCAGATCGGACATCACACCGTGTCCATAAAAGAACGTCATTTATGATGCCAGTGATGCCAAGCATGTCTTCTTCGAGTTACTTGGATGATTTGTATGATGGTATATAAGTGACTGTACTACGGCTGTTTTATGGGGTAATGATAGGTGCGTTGGGATGTAAGGGGCAGTACTACAGCTGTTTTATTGGGTGCATATTTGTGTGATGGCATGTAAGTGGCCGTACAACTGCTGTCTTTTTGGGTGCTGATTTGTGTGGTGGGATGTACGTGGAAGTACTACTGATGTTTTATGGGTTGCTGACTTGTATGATGGGTTGTAAGTGGTCGTACAACTGCTGTTTTATTTGGTGCTGATCTGTGTGATAGGGTGTAAGTGGCCGTACTACGTCTGTTTTATTCGAAACTGTTTTCAACAGAGTACTACAGACTTGAATTCACATTTTCTCATCCCAGACAGATTGCCCTACAAATGCTAAAAAACTCATTGTCTCCGGATATATTACTAGGGAGAGAAATATAAGAGATGGATTTATGTGTTTGATGTGTTGGTAAAATGAAAACATTCACCAAATAATGAAGCTAAAACACTGTTTCTTTTCACTTACCAATTTTATTTGATATTAATCGAAAGAAAGTTTGATCTAAAATTACTCTAACCTTTCACACAAAGAAACTGAAACGGTAAATACCGGAAGGACTTTTCTCAGCGGCTCCAAGCATCCGGAAATATCGAAGCGAAATCAAAGTGTCACTATGTTTGGGTGCTTTCACTAATTTCATATCTCCAGGTTATAGGAACTGCTGAGAAAAGCGACATTCCTCGATCAAACATTGCGGTAAAAAAAAAGGGGGAACAGAAAAAACATTAAAAAATATGGAGAGCATTATCCTTGTCTGGAAATCTGGAACCAAAAGGTCATATGAGGTTTGTACAGACAGGAGTGGGTTAAAAACTGACTTTGGTTTGAAACACACCGAGAAAATGAATTTGATATTTTTAACAGTTGTCTTCCAAGAGTGAAGAAAGCATAACTTTGAGATTTTTATTCTTTACAATCTGGAGGATATAAATTTTTAAAAATTCATATACTTTGTCCTTTAAATGATAGACAGGTCAACGTGTACAAAAGGCAGGCGTTATTTATAAAATTCCTAGGTTTGCGGACAAAACTGAAAATGTGTGCTTGTCCATTTCATTTATTACTGGAGATCAAGTGACAACCTCTTTGATTCTTCTTCTTTATTCGAGCTTCAAGAAATAACAACGCAACAATATGAAATACGTAAGTATGATTGGAAAAAATAATAAATAACAAGACAAAATCAGAATTAAAAAAAAAAGAAACCTCGGAACCGTAAGGGGAGGAATGAGGCAAACCAATCTTGGAAACACTGGCCTAAAAATCAAAGCAGGATACTGAACAATAAGATACAAACCAGAAAGTATTTTTATTTATTGAAATTAGTAGTGTTAGTATTTCGCCCTGCTCTGATTGATTGACTGATTGATTGGTTAAACGATAGGTTAGTTTAAACGGCATGTCAAATCGTCTACTTAATATTTTTGTTTTTATAGTTGTTCTTTTTTATTTGGCACACAAGCCAATCAAATATGATTAATGTTGATACATATCAGTTTTGGTCCATTGAGAGGATATTCCCATTTACAACTATTCATGGTCAGAGTGGACTTGAAACTAATGATAATGAACTTTTACTGCACATTTTCCAGTTCTCTCAGTCAGATACAGTTTAGTGTTATAATCAGGACACCCCCTTTTTAGTAGAAGGTCTTATTCTTTTGCAGGAAATACAGTCAAAATATTCTAAGCCTCCCCGACCGGGTTTTGAAATGGCCGAATGGTTGTAGATTAAATGTGTGTTCAATCCCAGGTCGAGTCATACCAAAGACTTAAAAATGGCACTTGATACTTTCTTGCTTAACACTCAGCATTATAAAGTACGCATCAAGAGTAAAGTGGAAAAATCCGGAGGAAGGAGTAGTGCCCAGCCTCCACCTCAGTGGAGTACTTATTGAAAAGTGAGCGTTCGAGTCACCCTCGACTACGGTTGCCAACTTTACTTTTAACCGGATATTGGTATGATGGTTAGAGTGTTCGCCAATGGCCCGGGAGACGTGGGTTCAATTCCAGGTCGAATCTTACCAAAGACTCAAAAAATGGTACTTGATGCCTCCTAGCTTAACACACAGCATTATAGGGTATGGATCAAAGATAAATTGGACCAATTCAGGGAAAGAAGTAGCGCCCTCCCCTAGCCCTTGGTGTATTAGCTATCGCAAAGGGAGCCTTCAGGTCACCATCGGTCAACAACTTCACTTTTTTTCGATAGAGAAAAAATGATAATACAACACTAAACCTGCTAAAATAAAAACAATCAGCCAAAATGAGAAGGCGAACTCAGGTCTACAATTACGCTATGTCTGTTTTATATCAAACCATAAACAAATGGAAAAATTTTAAAAACTCGCCTCACTATATTTTTAGATAATCTCAAGTAAAACCATGATACCTTTTGCAAATTTACGAGTGTGAAATGAATTTATTTCCTTTCTAAATAAACTATGGTAATAAAATTAAAGACGTTACAATGTATTTGCTTTTTGTATATTTTAAATATTTATCTAAATTTTAGAAAAACATGCCAAAAATCTGTAATAAATTCTTTAATATCAGCTTTTTATATTAGCTGCAAGAAAATTACACAAATACTATTTCCCCGGTGTCGTATTATGAAATGAAATCAAATCAAATATGAAATAAATAAAACCGTAAAAGATTTTTTTCAAAAATTAAATGTCAATGTTTTAATTGAAGAAATGCGGGCAACGATAGCAATGACTGTCAGATTCTCCTTCTCACAAAGCTGTGTGTTATGTGCACTCATGTATTGACAGCGGATCACAAGGTGAAAGTGAGAACGAGGCCAAGACAAGACACTGACAAGGCTGTTTTTAATCCCGCCATATGGGACAAGAGATTGTCAAAATCTGAAAATTATTGCTGCGAATTTAGGAGCGAATGCAAAGGGATTTGAGAAATATTTCATTACAATATGTCAGATTTTAATTTAATCACATTTCACTCAGGGGATGAGATTTAATTAAAACCTGGATTGAAATGAGTAATTTAAGCAGAAATTTTCCGCAGCTCCAAACTTGATACCTTTTGCTTGTATCAATTAATCAGTAGACAATTATTCATATAAATAAATGTGTTTTATTTTTTCTAAAAATAAGTATAAAGTGTTGGTAATTATCCAACCCCCTATTTAATGAGTAGGAAGTGACACAAAGTAAAATTCAAACCGGTGCAAAGATGAATGCTTTTCTCATATTGTTAAGAATTACTGTCGTCAGAAATGGAACAGGCGTCTCGAGTTCAAATCCTAACCAGGCTGTTTGCGTTCCTCTTCGCGCTAATGCCCTTCGGATAGACATGAATCTATCTAATCTTCCCCAACTAGGCAAAATAACCTAGACGGCTCTACTATTTATCCATATTCAGTGGGAGTAATTAGTGCCTTTTCCAAGGGCATCAGTGCGTCCAGTATTTGAAACTGGCTATCTGGTTCCATTTCTTACGACAATGATAGCTCGCATAAAATAAAGCAGAAATTTGATGAAAGTTTAAGTGATGAGTTGCATACTTAGCACAACACATCACTAATCAAAGAATAAAAATACTTCTTACAAACTATATCTCCATAACCAGTGACTTCTACGGACTAACAAAAATTCACAAGACTAAACAAATAAAAACGCCGTAGAAACACAAAAATCCGAATATATAGAAATCGCAAACCCCAGTGACCTCAATTTTAGACCTATTGTAGTAGACCCGTCATGCCCGACTAGCAGATTTAGCAAACTAATAGACATCTTACTACAACCTTTCCTATATAAAATAAAAAGCTATATTAAAGACAACAGATCTCAACACACCCATACCCACATTTGATGTCACAAACCTATATAGCAATAACCCCCATGAATTAGGAAAACAAGCCACCTCATTTTGGATAGATAAATACTCAGACACATTACACCCAAGATTTAACAAAAAAAAATATCATAGAGGGTATAGAAATAAACCTTAATAATAACTCCTTCCAATTCAATAACATTAACTCTATCCAGACATTATGAACAGCTATGGAAAGTAAAATGGCGCCAACATACGCTACACTAACCTTTGGATATTTAAAAAAAACCTTTATGAAATAATAATTAAAAAAACATGGCAAATACATAAAAGAACAATTTACCAAATCATGGAAAAGATATTTGGATGATTGGTTCATATTCTGGAAATGCCCATGGGGAGACATCAACGAATTACACAACCTACTATAACACCTACACCCTAAATGATATTTACTATGGAACACAGCTTAAAATAATTAAGATTTTTAGACATCCTTATAGAAAACGTCAATGGCCAAATCCTCATAGATATCTACCACAAACCATCAGGCACCCAACAATACCTCCACTTTAAGAGCCACCCCCCAAACTGTATAAAATGCATCCTTTACACGCTAGCACGTAGAATACACACAATAATCACCGATAAAAACCTAAAAATGACACCTTAAAGAACTACACACAAACTTACACGAGAGAGGATATCCAACAACAAACAAGGGGTTGGAATTAGCAGAAAAAATACCCCAAAAGAAACCAGAAAATACCCAAACAGAAACCCAAACCCGAAAAACCCAACAATGAGAAACCCCTAACATACATTACAACCTACAACCAAAAGAATCCAGAACTATTCACAGAAATAATGAAGAATCTAGAACTTGAAAACAAGGACAAAATCAAAGAAATACTAGTCACAACAAAAATCATTAAAAGCCAGAGACAACAAAATTCTGAAAAGAATACTCACCTCTTCCACATTCGGAGAAAACAGAACACAAGGAGTTACCAAATGCAATAATAAATGATGCAAAATATGACATAATTATAGAAGGTAAATCCTATACCTTTAAAAACCCAGAAAACTAATTCAAAATAAATAAAAACTTAAGCTGCAACTCAAAAAACGTAGTCTACATAATTAAATGTAGCGAATGCACAGAAATATACATAGGGTCAATACATACACTTAATACAAGGACATCACTACAGAAGGTTAATATCAAAATAAAAGAAAACAGAAAATTAAATGTTTCGAAACACCTATACCAATGTAGCAGAGGTAAATTTAAAATAATGCCAATTTATCAAACCAACGACGACACGCTACTTCAAATAAAGGCAAGGAGTTTTATACATAAATTCAAACCAATGTTGAATAAAACATAAATCGTACACACGCACAAATTGAAACACACACACACACACACACACACACATATATATATATATATATATATATACCAAAAAATGAGTAATTAAAAACCATTCAAACAACAAAGACAAGAAATTTAAAATCTCATAGAATGCCCTTTAACTAGACCTTGTGCCAGACATGTTCTCTGACAAAACATCAAGCTGGAAACACACACACACACACACACACACACACATATATATATATATATATATATATATAGATAAATAGATAGATAGACATGTGTATAAATAGACACAGACAAAAACTAAAAGGAGGGGGTGTCCTCGTGGTGTAATGGTTAAAGCGATGAACTGCGGAATCGTAGTACGCGAGCTCGTACTCCAGTCGCGCTATTACGTTCACTTTCGGGCAAATACCCATGGGAATGGTACGAACCCCCTTATCCTCCCAGCTATGGGTTAAATTGTAATTGGTTTTGGCATTAAATAACCTGTAAAGGTTGATATGCCATTAAGCAACCAAACCAAAAACTATTAGGAAAAAAGTTAGTCGTAAATTCAAAACTACACGGCCACACGTAAACAAAACAATCCCCAAGACAAACACACACAGAAGAAAAATAACTGTTTGTGAAACCCAAAACCACCCCAACGCACACACACACACACCCGATGACAAAAACATATCAAATATCAAAGAAGGGTAAAGCAGACGAAAGTAAACACGCTCTAAGAAAAAGAGAGGATGACACCTATATAAAACCCATTACCATCGGAAAAACATTTAAACTGCGAAAAAGAGTGAGTTCAAGTCTCAACGAGTGCCCCATTCACAAGGCCTTGAGCCCTATATGTTCTCTGACGAAAAGAACAAGCTGGAAACATATGAATGTAAGAAGAAATTTTTTTTTTTTTTTAAATACAAATCTCTTCGTGGACCTACCTATTTTAAAAAGTATTTTTTAATTCTTTCTTTGAACCTACAAAACCTTATATATATATATATATATATATATATATATATATATATATATATATATATATATATATATATTTGGTAGGTAAATCGACATATTTTTGTACGTTTCCTTAGATTTTTTACTTTTACCTTGGTAGTATTTAAGCTTTTTCTTGATTTAAGAAAAACATTTTAATCCACTTGCTTATTTGCGCACGCATGCGCACAGACACACAGACATATATATATATATATATATATATATATATATATATATATATATTATGAGAGTATTGGTCGTCAGTAAATAACTATGTGGTTAGGTGTCAAACCAAGTGTAATATAATATGGAGAATGCTCAATGTCTATGATAGAGCTATTATAATAATAATGATAATAAATAAATATATAATATATACACATTTTATCCATGAAAAATATTGTTCAGCAACCTAAGGTTTCATGAAGTTTATAACAACATTTATCAGGCAGTTAAGAAGATGGAATGAAATTGAAAATCGAAAATGCGAAAAAAAACAGACAAAAAGCCGTTAAGATTTCCTTTATGCCTGGTTGTAAATATGTGAGTGTATATGGGTGTGGGTGAATGTGTGTGCGTGTGGATGCGTGTTTTTAAGTTAAGTCAGGCCAGGAACGTAAAGTGTTGGTTATAGCAGAAATGGGTTACGAATGTGTATACATTTACTGCAATATATTCTTTCGTTGACAATGGATGTGGGACAAGTTATCATCACTGCAAGTTGGCGGGAATGAGTGAGAATCTGATTTGTAAAGGTGTATGGTGGGCAAGAGTTACAATTGGGTATAAGTAAGGTTATAATGTGTCGTAAATATGTTGGTGTAATATATACGGGGGGGATTGTATTATAATAATAATAATATTAATAACTAAATGGGATATGGCGTAAGAATTGTATACTATGGATCTCATAGGTGGTATGTATGCAATAAAATAAAATAAAATAAGAAAAGGGTAAATAATATTAAGGGTGTTAAATAATAAATATGTGCGTAATAAATTGTTGTAATGCTAATAATAAATGAATGAAATATTGCGTAAATATTATATATTGTGGGTCTCATGGGTGGTGTGTGTGTAATGAAATAAAATAAAATGAAAGGGTTTGAATAATAGATAATATGTTTGTGTACGAAGATGATTATAAATTAGGGGTAGGGTGCCGTCATTGAAAATTAAAGAAATTGATTAGATAGCGGGCTTGAAGGTTGGGGTTGTTTTTTAATAGTAATATTATTTGTTGATGTGTGGTACATATACTCTTGGAGAAACTTTTAGAGTGAATTTGGTAGGTAAGGTGAATGAAGAACGTTGAGGTCTATTTTAATGCTCGTAAAAAGTTAAATGTTAAAATGGTTAAGGCGCGTGGGTGTATTGTGAGATGGATGTGATGTTAGGAGGAGGAAAATGGTACTTACGGTGCTTTAGGGTTTGTTTGTTTCTTTTTTCATTAAATACGTGTACGAGGTGTTAGGTGGGTTGTGTGAGCGGGTTGAAGTGTGAAAAAAGGTGTTTATTTTCGTGCCTACATTTTGAGAGGATTTCTGATTTCTGATTTAGGAAGGTGTTTTGTGATGAATATGTGATGATGGCTAATTTTTCGTGGAGACAAAGAAGGTATTTTGGGGAGGTTTTGTTGTAGGCAGGTGCTTGTTTTAGTAACTCCCAGGTGAATGTGGGAGAGATGTTTGTGTCTTTTAGTTGCCATATGTACGAGGATAAGGAGGTGTTGGATGCGTAGTTTCTATATTGAAAAGAAAGATTATGATTGTGGATTCATTGTTTTATGGTGTCCTCCGTTGCACCGATGTAGTGTTTGACGGAGTTATTTGTTTAAAGCAAACGAAATCTTAACGGCTTTTTGTCTGCATTTTGTCGCATTTTCGATTTTCAATTTCATTCCATCTTCTTAACTGCCTGATGAATGTTGTTATAAACTTCATGAAATCTTAGTTTGCAGAAAAATACTCTCCATGGATAATATATATAAATATATAATATATTTATTTATTATCATTTTATATATATATATATATATATATATATATGCGTGTGTGTGTGTGTGTGTGTGTGTGTGTGTGTGTGTGTGTGTGTGTGTGTGTGTGTTTTATTTAAATTATTTAGTAAATCACTTAAACTTCAATAATTCAAATTTGCTTTGAAAAAATTGTCAAATTTTAAACAATCAATTTAGATGTCAAAAGAAAGTATATGTTAAAATTTAAACAGTTTTATTGATATCATTAAATTCATAATGAGTATTCTCAAAACGAAAACAATTGCCTTAAGCAACAAAGCAAAAACAAAATAATCGCATAAACATTTTGTAAAAAGTAAGAAAATCTTTTCAAATTCTCATAAAAATTCGATAAAATGTAATAAAATAATCAAAAATTTATGGAAACCTAATAAAAAGATATTATAAGTTTTTGAATCCATTAAATTTTAATACTGATATGCTCTTTCCTCAGTAATAGCCAGTAATCTATTATCCATTGATTTTCTCAATTGTTTTTACTTCAGCAGACTAAACTTCCCACATGGTAATTTTAATTGCTTCCTATACGTTCGCTTCGCAGTTATATTTTTGCCGACTTTACACAATTTCGTCTTCAAAAGTGTCCATAGATTTTCGATGGAAATTCAGATCAGCACCTGAAAATTGCTATTCCATTATCTTCTCGGGTAACCTGTTAAGGCTCAAAGATTTCATGAATAAGAAAGAACATTATCATTCATAAATCACATTTACTTTCAAACTGCGAAACTGAGAGTTGTATTATGCAAAGAAGATCTTGTCCATAACATCACGATACTCAGCACTCAAATTTTTTGAGTTTTTTTTCCATAATTCCTGAGAAATAATCACACTACCACCTTTTTATTTCTTTTTTTTAGGAACAGACATATCTGAATTGGATGAAATCCATTCTTCGATATATCTATCAGATTCATCAAATGGTACTCAAAATATGTCTGTGAAAATTACTTCTTGGAAATCAGTTTTCATGTTCATTTGGAACCAAATTTGATGGTTTCAAATATTGGCTTTAGTAAGATGTGGCGTTGGGGATGTTTTTTTTACAGATTCAAATTTACAAAGTATTCTACATCTTTTTTCTTCAACTCCAACCAATTCAAAGTTATGGGTGCTGTTTAAATTCATATCGAGGAATCACGTTTTTCAAGCTTTTTTTCTCAACTTAGATATATTTTCAGTAACCTTCTTTATCATTCGATGATCCCGGGAAATTTCCTTTTATATCTCCAAAGTTGACATTCCCTCATACAATAACTTTATTTTCTGTTTTTCGAGGTTGGTAAATCCTTTCCTTTACAAATATTTCAAAAATATAAAAGATGAAAAGAAAAAAAAAGTTTTTATTTGATTTCAGATGTGTTTAATTAATATTAGTTTAATCAGCATACTATCTTCAGTCAGTTAGTTTTCGTAAACACAAAGTATTTCAAAACCTAACCAATAAGAATGACAGAACATTTCGTTTTGTATTTTACTAAGGGTTTAAATGGCCGCGTTTAAATTGAAATAATATTATTTCAGAACTCTTTGGGTTAATGAGGTTTATTTAATTTGCATTATTATTTCAAAACGGTTGTAAACACTCACGCCAAGATATGTGTCTTTAACAGTTGACATACAAATGAGTATTCACAAAGATAAGTAAATTTGCAAAATGACATCATCATCAGCAGCAGCATCAAGCACGGTATCCCCTATTTTTGTCTATCCATGTTCATCTTTCTTTGCTCTTTGCAAGTCCTCGCGAGAGCATCCAGTGTTCACACAGAGCTGATGATGTTATTTCTGTTCCGCCAACACTGCTGTACCCTCTAATTTCCAATCCTTACCATTTAAAGTAGAAATGACATCATCTTAATTAAACTTCATTAATTGCTTCTATGCAGCATCGATCCAGATTGAACCAATGTATTGGCAAAAAGGATTCAGCTCTAACCTCTTTTTTTTCATTGTTAAACCTTTTTTTATTAGATCTATTGACGATCATAGTTTATAATCTCGGTAGATTATAAAAAGAAATCGTGCCAATCTATCGTCTTGTAACACTTCAACGACCATTTTTTTAAAAAAGTGTCCGTATCGGTTGAGCACATTATTACCAATGAAGTTTTATAGATCATCATTATAGCATTAACAGTTTGTGAGAAGATAATATTTTTGTAGTATTTGCCCCACTTTTCATCTGTGTATGAAATCAAATGTCCTGGGGGATTCTACAGTGCATAAACGCTCGCATACTCATATATAAATGTATATACAAGGTCAGTCTGAAAAGTAACGGGGCTGAGTGAAAGGAATGCTTTTGGCATCTATTGTATTTTTTCAAATGATTTTATTTACACCTCTTTGACGGGCGGGTCGTTCAGCTATGAGCATTGAAGAACAGACAATGAGCACCAAGTAACCAACAAACCTAAACATGTTTTGGTTCCTCTGTTCCAAACACTTGAAATGTTTCGGCATATGTTTGGAGATATAACTATGGTACACACGCATGCACGCATGTTTTTTTTAGGAAAAAAGGATCAAATAGGGGCGGGAAGAAATGAAAGATGCCTTCAAGAACAGAATACCTTAAACGAGCAGAGCTCAGTTCAATCTCGAGTGGATAAGCAGGTAGTGTGTGGTAATCATTGACACCCAAAATCAAAAATTAAATTCATATTAATCATATTTTTCTTTACATGGGACATTGTCCATAGTGAGTTCTTGCCATAGGGTCAGGCAATCAATTGGCAAGACTACAACGAGATCTTGTTGTTTATGCTTTCTTCAGTGCAAGAAAAGAGACTAGTCTTGTGAGAGGACAAATCATGATCTTGCTGTGTATGGCTTTTTCTTTTCCGCGGGCAAAAGTTGATCACCAATGGGATCCGTTTTGAAAGAGTAGAAACCAGCTAAAAAGCCATAATGACAGAGCTGATAGGCATCCCAGAATAATCAGTCCAGCAGTACACAGAAACATGGAAGAAAAGAATTAGAAAAGGAATAAGACTTGAGGGGGATTAGTTTGAAGGAGAAACAATTTAACCTGTTGATTTAAAGTTAAATGAATTGTTTGTGATCGCTGTCCCGTATATTTTTGACATACCTCACTCACATGAACACATGCGCGAACACAGAGAGAGAGAGAGAGAGAGGGGAGGGAGAGGGAGGAGCCAAACACATATATATATTATTTTAATGATATTCGATAAAAGTTTCCTTTCGTTTTTATTCTGCGATACTTTCTCGTCTTTGAGCATTTTATTGATTTAAGAAAAACGCTTTAAACGATGTATTTATACTCTTTATATATATATATATATATATATATATATATATATATATATATATATATAGAAAGACAGAGACAGGCTGAAAGACAGACAGAGAAAAACAGACAGACAGAGGCTTGTGATATGTTCCTAATTATACGGTTTTAATAAATATGATTAATATTCACGACTAAATTACTCAGATTGACAAGAAAGGGGTTAGCTTGAGTAAATATTTGATGTATAAATAAATGATTATTCTATCATTAGATTACGGATTTAAACATGTGTGTGTACACACACACACACACACACACACACACATATTATTATCATAATGAATATTCATTCATTTATATTTAGTACAGTATACAAAGAAAAGAGTAAGAAATTTATACAAAATGTTTTTACATGTCTATCGAAACAGATAATCTAACTGGTAATACATAAATCTAAAGTTGTTATTTAAAAGTTTCTGTTGAAATGTAATAATAATTCATAGTGAATAATAATAATGATATATTTTCATTAAAACAACATAAGGCTAATGGATGATGTTTCAGCAAATAAACCCATTGTTCCTTCCTGCTTTTAACTGGAAAGACAGCGTGTGCTACTGGAGATAATGGGTCTTATGGGAATTTTTGGTATCGGTTATATAAAAAAGAATCAGAAAAATCTGTTGCAAAATAGTTGTTCAAATAATCCTTTGGTCATCAATCACAATGTGGAAATTGTCATTTCTGGGTGTCAACTGATTAGACAGCCAAGCCTTTCCTCAATTTATCTCTTAAAGTTAATAAATAACGACATATGTTATGTCTGCTTAATGATACCGTGACAAGATTCCACAAGACAGTCTGTGGCATATACGGAAAAGAAAAAACAGAAGAGACAAGAAACAATTTTGTTCATTTCTGACAAAGGAAAGGAGTTTATGACTCAAAAGTTTAAGGATTTTTTCCGAAGAAATTCCCCAAATAAAAGAGCGTTACCAGAAATCTTTGTACCCATTAGGAGTGTGACGACGGCTTTATTTATATCAAAGCCAGCAACTCTTGGATATAAATCCAAGATTTAAATGGTCGTATAGAAGACTGGCAGTTTTTCAATACATCAGATCTTTATTTTCAGTTTGACCCATGAGATCCAAAGAAAACCAACCAGTACAAGTTGACTCAGTTTACAGATAACTAAATCTTGTAAAAAGAAAAAAAATGCATTTGATAAAAATAAAATGAATACTTAGTGCATTATGGTGTCTACGAGCAGCTTTCGAGACCTTAAGGCATATTTCAACACGCCGTATCAAAATAACCGGTGATTATCATCGTACTCGTTGTAATAATTTTACAGCAGGTTTAGCTGGTGAAGTTTCATTGAAGTCTGAGAGATAGCATGTAACTTCAGGTCTCCAGAATGTTTCTCAGCATCTTGGCCGATATCAACAATGCTGCCATCTTAATGGGCTCGATTCTTCCTCCGGTTTCCAACAGTTCCAATTCACTTTATAATTTTTTGAGGACAGTTCCTAGTGCACCAACTACATTTGGTATCACCGTTAAGAACATGTTCCGCAGTTTCTTTGTTATCTGGCAAGGTCCAATTGATTGAGTATCTTTTCACTTTCCCTTTGTGGGCCACTGGAACGGTAAGATATTTTTCCTTTTGTTAATTAGCACTAAATCTAGTCTTCTGTTGGGGATTAGGTGACCTGCTTGTATCACAGAAGCCGAGAAATTGATGGTCGCATTTTCCTGAATGGATATTGGTTTATGCATGTATAATTTGGTAGAATGGTCAAAATTCAAACTTTTGCGCAACGGATCACCTTTCCCACCCAAGCATGCTTAATCTTTTACTCTAACTGAGCTAGATTGCTATTATTATTATCATCATTGTTATTATTATTTTGAGGGTTTTTCACTGGAGTTTGAGTGACAGCAAGTCTTTTCAAGTCTCCAAGAGTTTTCTATATATTCTGACCGAGACTGTGATTTCATATCACTTTTAACTAGTAGTTTTTCATGATGTCTGAGAACTGTAAGACTTCTTAGGTCTTCAGGACGCTACTCAGAATTCTATCCTATCTTAAAAGTGCTGTGCTCTGAATGGTTTTATTTTTCCTCTGGTCTCCAGTTCCCTCATTCTCTTTGCCAGGCTTTCGAAGACCGTTTCAGGGACACTCATTGTTTTCACATCACATTGCATTCCTTATGATTTTACTCCTTTGAGAATTTTTCACTAATAGTTTCTCTCTAGAGTCTTGACTGAGGGCAAGTGTCCTCAAGTCCCCATAATTCATCTCGGTATTCTAGCCGATCATAAATTTGCTGTAGTTAGGATGGTCGTCACTCGTCCTCGTATTTCCAAGTCCTTCAGTCCTCGAGCCATTCCTTTGGTGACTGAACCGAGCGCACCAATTACAATTGGTATCAACTTCACTTTCATGTTCAATAGTGTTTTCAGTTCTCTGGCAAGGTACTGGTACTTATATTTTTTTTTGCTTTTTTCAGTTTTATCCAGGGGTCACCCTGAATGACAATTTTTACGATGCAGCTGGTTCTCTTGTTTTTTGTTGACTATCACTAGGTCAGTTCGTCTAGATTAGGGGATCACTATTATTATTATTATTTACTCATTAGAATTTTTCACATCAGCGTCGGCTGATAGTCTTTTACTGGAGTTTGAGTGAGAGTAAGTCTCCTCAAGTCTCCAGGACTCTTCTCAAGATTCTGGCCGTTCTCAATAGTGCAGTAGTTTGGATGGTCTCCACTCGTCCGCCAACTTCCAAGTACTCCAGTCCCTTTAGTAATCATTTAGTTATTGTTCCAAACGCACCAATTACCATTGGTATAACTATGTTCCATAGATTTTTCAATTCTCTAGCAAGGTCGAGGTACTTATCCTTCTTTTCACATTCTTTCAGTTTTATTTTGTGGCAAAGTCGACAATTTTGCATATTCTCTTTTTTTGTTGATTATTATAAGGTCTGTTCTTCTGACCGAGATTAGGTGATCCGTGTGTACGTCAAAGTACCATAGGAATTTATGTGTGTTATTTTCTAGGACAGGTACTGGGTTGTGCTTATACCATTTGTTCGTATGGTCAAATTTCCATTTCTTTATTATTATTATTATTATTATTATTATTATTATTATTATTATTATTATCTAAATAATGATGTAACGTGAAGGTGACAGTGATACCAATCAAGGATTTAGCCTTTCAAACTGAAGGAACACGATATCTGTGTAAAAATTGAGATTGCCAAGACCAAAAGCCTTAGAAGAGTACTGGAGAGCTAAAAGGACATGTTGTCATCCAAACATCAGGGCAGACTACCAACTAATACTGGGTAAGAGTAAATTATGACGATGATACCAATTGTATTAAAGCAAAAATTGATAAGATGCAAGAAAATAGCAAATGTAGGTTATGTGGTGATGGGCACAAAAAGCGTAAAAGAGAAGATACTATAAGATTGGGAAGCTGATCCAAGGAAAAGTTACAAGAAGTTCATATTTGAACATATGAATTAAGGGTATATGAGCAAACAAAATCCGTTTAGGAGAATTGGACGCAGTAACTTATCCGGAATTTTAAGATAAAAACAGATATCTGATCTCAGCAAGACGACTAGATCTACTGATAGTCAACAAAATAATAGAATCTGCAAAATAGTGAAGTTTGACGTCCCAGCAGACCACTGAGTAAAATTGAAAGATAGCGAAATGAGTGATAAATACCAAGACCTTGGTAGAGAACTAAAAAACCTAAGGAACATGAAGATGGCAATGATACCAATTGTAACTGGTGCACACTGTACAGTCGACAAAGGATTAGTACCGGGAGTGCAGGACTTAGAAATACGAGGATGAGTGGAGACCATCCAAACTACAGCAAATTTAAGATCGACCAGAATACCGAGAAGAATCATGGAGACTTGAAGTGACTTGCTATCAGTCAACACTCCAGGGAGAAACCATCAGCTTATTCTGGTGGGAAAAACTCTTATATGAGTAATATTAATATTCTTGACAAATAGTGTTAAGATATGCACTTAAAATGACCCTTTGATTAAGAGTGTGAAACAATGAAAATATTTGAACCGGTTTAAGATATTGCTTTACGTACAATTGTGCATGTTAGTGTCCTGTATTTTGTGCACAGCGGCCGGTACAGAAAATATATATATATAAACACTGGCTTTTTTACAGCCGAAAACGATTTCGATTTTTTCCCCTTCAATTCAGCATTTTAGAGTGAACTTCTCTCGTATTAGCCAAATGGACAAACAGTGACGCCAAGAACGATAACTACGAATAATTCCATCAAAACATAAAAAAATCTTTTGCCGCGGAAAGAGAATTTCAAAATGAATTATGAATGATGTTTTTCAAATTAACATCGTGAATCGGCCATTTTTTTCCACCATTTCTCAGATATTTATGGGGCAAGTCCTGTCTAGCAATGATTAAATTGGTAAAATCTATTCTATCTCGGCCATGATTTATTCGCGCCAAAAATCTATACTCTGCCTTAGTGCAATTTTGCTGAACAAAGCAAAATATAAAAACAACACGGACTTAACAGATTAAGAAATAAAAGTTGCGAAAACTAAATTACAGCGGAAGGTTATAAATCCAACCGGGCGACTTACCACAACGTCATACACAAATATAAACTAGTGATTTTAGAAATAAATAAAATGATTTCCCTCTCGTACAATTTTTGGCTTCATGAAGGTCCACATATGGTTGAGAACAATATTTCCTTGGTTCTTAGATAATGAGATTGGTTAGCACATTCAAATCATGGGAGGATACTTTACTTAAAATTCGTGTCAGAGGGTACTTTAAGGAGGCAATAAATCCAGATATTTTCATCCTAAAATAATTTAACATTTAAATATTAATTATGGAAAATTGTTCTGATTTCGACACTCTATTAGAGGTTGCCTTTATTGGACATAAATATCCGTGTCGAGTCATATCCTATTTATATAATTGATATTAAAATTGATTGCAAATATTCAATAGTTACAACTTAGTAATCTTACCCTTTGATAAAATTTACTGACAATCCATATTACGCAAAGGGCTTAATATAATTTTTGTTAAAGTATTTTAGGTTAAAATATTACATTTATTTATGCATATCACTTTCAAAATTTAGTATAGCTAATATTTTAATCCTGAAAGACACTTTTGGTAGACAGCACTGCTTATGATGTCCCTGATTTCTCAAAGTTTGACGCCGATTCGCAAGCTCAGATTTTCAAATCTGATCATCGTTACATACAGAAAGAAATGTAAGGTAAACTCACTTTTTAAGAAGATGCCAGACAGCGACATTGTTTGTTTTTCTTTCTTTTATTTGCGGTTATTTTAAAATAGAATAGAACTAGAAACAGTCTATGTTGAATGCCAAAAGGAAAATAAATTTTCCACTGAAAACAATAGAAGTACCAAAAGCAGATGCCCTTTTACAACAAGGAGGGGACAGAGAGAAAGAACAAAAGATAGATCTCATCTACAAATATTTCTGAGATTGATCTTCAAATATAATGCAAAACATTTTGAGAGATGGTCCGAACAATTCCAAAGAGCTGGAGAGAAATAGGGTTAAAATACCAGTGTCCTACTACGGAAGAAATTTTGTATATTGCAAACATCTAATGATAATGATTAAGTTATAAATTTTTATGGCAAATTGCTTTAGTCTCAAAGAGTTTATTAACGTTATTGTACCGATAAGAATCACTCAACGATGTGCCATTCAGAAAACATAAAAAAGGCAAAAAATTTACCATTTTTATTAATCTTCTATACTCATGAACAGTTTGATCTCGTGTATAAGTCGATATATCATATATACTTAGGAAAACAGTAATATACCACTCTATTACTAGAATCTAGAATACACTGATTGCAAGATCTGCAGACCCTCTTAAGCCTAGAAAATAAGACCTGTTTGTGTACTCTGTATTACAGTAAATTGAATCCGACTGGGAAATTTCAGAACTAGAGTTCTGGGAATGTATATAGTCAATCATTCGTTGCCATTACTCCCAGGAACACTCTGAACCAGAGTGTTATTACCCGATAGAGTTACACGCATGAATCAAATAGATATATTTGAAAAAATTATAAATTTTAAATTGGAATACATGAAACCACATAAACATGTCCCATTAACGGATTATTAATATCAAATAGAAACAGATACTTGAAACTATGCAATTGTCTGCAAACTTTTTGGATTAAACAGAAATACTTGAAACTATTTGAGTAGAAATGATGAAAAATAGACAAGATTAGCTGAAAATCTCGTGCACATTTTAGTTTATTTAGTTTAATTTTTATTTTACTGCTTGAGAGTTTCTCACATCAGCATTAACAGATGGTCTTTCACTGGAGTTTGAGTGACAACAAGTCTCCTCAAGTCTCCAGGACTATTCAAAGTATTCTGGCTGATGTCAACACTGATGTAGTTTGGATTTTCTCCACTCGTCTACTTAGTTCCAAGTCTTCTATTCCTTTTACTAAAACTTTGGTTATTATTATTATTTATTCCTTGAGAGTTGTTCACATCAATTTTAGCTGATGGTTTCTCACTGGAGTTTGAGTGACAGCAAGTCTCCTTAACTCTCCAGGACTCTTCTCAGTATCCTGGCCATTATTATTATTATTATTATTATTATATAGGAATATTTACTAGAAACAATATGAATGTTTTCAAATTATTATCAAATAAGATAAATACTTGAAACCATATAATAATGTATGGATTATTAGTATTTGATAGGAATACTTTAAAATCCCATAATTGCGTACGAATTATTAATTGACAGAGGCCCAAAACCATATAAGAGAGAGAAAATTACTGTTATTGAGCTTCAATTGTTTAGAAAATATTATTATTAATCCTTTTATATTTTTTCATACCAGCGTTCGTTGATGGTCTTCTACCGGAGTTTGAGTGAGAGCAAATCGCTGCATGTCTCCGGGACTCTTCTCAGCATTCTGGTCGGCTTCAACAATGCTCTAGTCAATATTGTCTCGGCTCGTTCACCAATCCCCAACTCTTCTATGACCCTTATCAAGCCTTTGGCGATCGTTCTGAGCGCACCAATTATAATTGGTATCCAATATTCATATTACAAAGTTTTTTTAGTTCCCTGACTTAGAATTTGTCTCTCTTTTAGCTTTCTTTGATTTTCACTCCGTTTTTTCCCCGAAATGGAAAATTCCACTATTCTGCAGGTTCCCTTTTATTTTTTATTTTTTTTATTTTTTTGTTAAATATCACAAGTTCTATTCTTCTGACAAGGATTAGGTGATCTGTTTGTATTCTAAAGTCCTAGATTGTTGCATCCCATTCTCTAGGACAGATTCTAGTTTGTGTATATACCATTTGGTTTAATTTTCAAATTTAAATTTCTCGTACGATTCCTTGTAGATTGTCTTCCCTACTCAGGCGTATCTAGTCTTTACTCTTTTTGTGTTGATTTGTAGTATTCTCTTATTATGTTATTAATCATCTCGTCTCTATGACCTTATAACTTACACTTGCTATTCATTTGCGTTCTTTGTATTTTCGATTCAATATAGTTGATTCTAATGGTATTATTTTGTGCTGTAATAAGAAGATATTCAGTTTCTCTCCTAGAGTTTCCCTTTCTTAGCCATGTCCAAGTTTTCTTGTGTTTGATTTCGTTAGTTTGTGGCTTGAAATATCCGTAGTTTTTTCTTTCTGTTTCTCTTTTCTAGTTATTAGTGTCCTGTTTATCATTATGTCACCTGTGGCGTTTTTGCTCGTTCTAATTAGTCTTTTTTTCTCTTTTTATGTAGTTTTTTAGCCGCCATAAAGATGAATCTCCGTTATCTTCAATACTGGAGAGTTCTCTTCCTCATTTTCTTGAAACATATAGTCTGTCTACGTCATGTCTGGGAAGTAAGATCTTGTGCATCGTCATTAGCGTTCTTATTCTCTGGTTCATTTGTTGAAGTGCTTCCCTCGTCAATTTAAAGAATGGTTCTAACTCTCTTACGAGGAGAAAGCTCAGGTGTTTATCCCTTCGATGGGATTCCTGCTGCTGAGCTTAGTTTCGAATAATTTTCTTGTTCGTCGGAGATACTCTATTTAAACTTTTCATTCATCTCCACTCGTGCCATGATGTCCGCTTCTAATTTCCCCAAGTACTTTTAATTTTTCTTTTCTCTAGGCGTTCTGATTCTTTCTTGATTTGGCAGTTCTGTTCCTTCCATTATTTGTATTTTGCCGCTCATCATTATTAGCATGACACATATTTCTTGGCCAAATTCTATCTTATATCCTCACTTTATTTTTTTATGGCTTGTATTAAAGTCTTCAACTATTTTTCAAGTTTGGTATCGTGATATCTTCTTGTTAGTACATTGGTAGCCCCCAGTGCATTTTCTAAATATTTTAATGAGTAGAATTATTCTATTTCAAAGAGTAACGGTGAAAGCACATCTACTTGGAAGATTCATCTCCGGTTTTCACCTCAACTAAAGTTTTTCCCACCTGCGGGGTCGATTCCCTTTTCCAGTTTTCCAGGGCTTCCGTGATGGACTTAAGGTCAGATATCTTTGTACATATTAAGACACTATATTATCCAGCTTTGCGGGGCCATATTCTCGGACTTTTTCAGGTCAATCCTCGCCATGGCTACATTTTTTTCTGTTTTGCTTTGCTCCACTTAAGGATGTGTTGATCAATGTATATTAGATCACCTGTTACTCTTGCTCCCTTTTGACATCCTTTCTGTTCTTCAGTAAACAGTCCGTGGCTTATAAGCGAGTAATAAATCTCCTCCCTCGTCTGTGCTTTTAGGATTATCTATATCCTCTTTTGACACGTTATAAGTTAATAGTTGTTGGGGGAGCTTCCATTTGGGGTATCTCTTGGGTCAGCTTTTACCATCTACTCTGGTAAGTTTGCTTTTTTTAAGCATCTACTCAATGGAAGAACTAGTCTGTCATAGGTAGATGGGATTTTTTTAAACCAGTACCCATGTATACTAACATGACCAGGCGTTATCCTATTCGGTACTTTTAAGTGTTGCTCTGAGCGATTCAAGGTGTATTATCGCCTCAGGAACTTCTTTGAATTTTGTGATTCTTTTTCAATGTAATTTATCGATTCGTTCTTTCTGTTATGTTCTTTACATTGCCCTATTTTGCTCCAGAATAGTTTTGCCACATTTCCATCCAGTTGTTGGTGTGTCTTTTTTTTTTTTCGTGATTTGGAAAGTTTTGTTAGGATTGTATTGCTTGACCTTGTCTCGGTATCTTTTAAGTTTCCCTTATTTCTCTAATATATTTTGATTTATCTCGTCGTGTTTTATTGTTTGATTTGTCTTTTTTGCTTTGGTCTTTTCATCCTAACCTAATACCACATTTTTTCCTCTTTCCTTGTTATATTTGCTTGTTTTCCTAATTTATTTACTTGTCCTTCTAGACAATTTCCCAAACATGTTTTGTATTTCTGTTTGGGTTCCATGGGGAAAAACCGATCTTATCACAAATTTATTTTGCTCATTCATATATCTGCTCGTTTAATTCAGTGATGTCATCTGTTGGGGTATTTGATAATTTGTTTTAGTTTCTCGCTTGTATTTTTTCCAGTCTTGGTTCCTGAGATTTGGTTTTAAAGTAGTCTTTTTTCAATCATGCTTTTCTTCCTTAAGTCTATTTTTTTTCTTTTTCTGTTAATTTTTTGTGATATTGCAGTGTGTGATGTTTCGGTATTGTTATATTCATCACTCGTATCTCTATTACCACAAGATTTTTACACAAACGTTAGATGATAATTTTTCACTGGAGTCTAAGAGACAGTATGTCACCCGAGGTCTCTAAAACACTTTTCAGTATTCTGGCCAATCTCCCACGCAGCAGTACGGTTAGTTTGGATTCGACCTCGGATTTCCTGGTCTTCCAGCCCCCTTTCCAAATCTTTGGGGACCGTTGCTAGTGCGCGAGTTATCATTGGTATCACCGTCACCATCATGTTCTACAGCTTGTTTTGTTCTCGGGCAAGATGATTATTATCATTATTTTACTCCTTTGAGGGTTTCTCACATCAGTGTTAGTTGATGGCTTTCCATTGAAGTTGAGCGACACCGAGTCTCCTCAAGTCTCTAGGACTCTTCTTGATATTCTCGCCGGCCTCATCAATGCAGAAATTTGAATTGTCTAGGCCTATCTTCTGATTTCTAAATCTTCCAGTCTTCTTTCCCTTCAAGGAGCATTCCAGGCGCACGAACAACAATTGGTATCACTATCACATTCATGTTTCATAGCTTTTTTGTTCTCTTGCAAGATCCAAGTCTCTTTTCGCTTTATTTGATTTTCACTCTCTGGTTCCCCGAGACGGTAAATTCCACTATCTACCATAGCCAGATACGGATATGTGAAATATACATAGAATGTTCATAACATATATCCATAGAACATAGGAATCCCGAAACACGAAAAACACTTACGACTTCTTAATTCAGGTACGAAATTTGTATTACCTTTGAGTTAAAAGGTTTTTCGACATAAAGAAGAGAGATGCAATCTTTCTATCTGCCCCTGCATCTCGTGCGGCGACCGTAGCGCGCAAATTCGTCTCACCTCTGCGAGCCCCGAAAGTCAACCCTTCTCGTTCGGTGTCTAGTTCTCAACTGAACTGACTTTTTACAAAATCCCCCAAATCCTCCGCGCTTGCTTCCGGTGCATGACGTCATTCACATCCCATGGTCAAATCTTCTATCTGGGATTTTTATTTTGACATCTGTGATCAACACATCCTCCCCGCGCGCGCGTTAACACCTGCGCTCAAGTTTGCACCTAACTAACCCATGTGCTGAGCCGAAAGGTTCTCAGCCTAACTAAGCCCAAAGGCAAGATATATAAAACGAAATCCCTCGGCCATTATATTACAACTAATCGGGTAGTTCTCTTCCTTTGTTAACTCTATCTAGTTCTGATCTTCCGGTCGGTATTTGGTGATCCGTTTGCTTTTTAAAACCCCCCAAAATTAAATGTGTCTGATTCTCCTGGACGAATTTTTTATAGTACATATATCATTTGATTTTATGGTCAAAACAAAATGAAAATTATTATTATTATTTTGAGTTACTTGAACGCACATGATCGCTTACTTTAAAAAACAAAAACTCAATTTGACATTAAGTTACCCAACAAAGAATGATATACCATAAAATCAACCGACCTAATCTAACCAGTCATTTACAAAATTCAATATGACTCAGCTTGTAAGGGATTTTATCAATATGAGATGAGTCATTATCTCGAGATTTGGGACTATCAAGAAAGACTTCTCAAAATTCTTGCATCAACTATGAATTTGAAAAAAATAGTTTGAAAAATGAACAGAGTTATGCTCCTTTTGATCCAAAGAAAGTGGATTTTTGCAGTACTTTCAAACTAAAAATAGATTTGCGAAATTCTGTAACAAACACGGTTTACTGGTGGATTTCAGAATTATATCTATAACTGAAATAATGGCGACTGTTCATCGAAATCCCAAGGGAAAGCTTAAAATGTGCCTTACTCTACAATGGTGATGATTATGATCCATTCCCAGTGGGACATTTAGATTGTGTTCATGAAAAATATTGAGATATGAAGACAGTCATTCAGTTGTCACAATATTACAAACAGATATTATTCATCTGAGCTCACATTTTAATGGTGTTTTTCCTTCTTAGTCAATAAGATTGGTACGTAAAGTATTTTTGCTGCCTGTGCATGTGTGACAGAAAAACTCAGGAGAATCATAGGATCAAGGGGAATTGTCCTCCAATATCTGACCTCAAACCTGGTGATTTCAACATTTACATGAACCACTTGTTGACATGAAAATAGTACATTCCCATCTCTGCACATAAAATTTAGTCTTTAAGGCATTTATTCATAGCACTTCTGATCGAAAGTGACTGATTCAAGTGCGTCATTTTTTGCATATCCTGACGTGTTAATTGAAAAAGTCGTGACTGCTTTTTTTAGCGTTCACAATTCGGCATTAGAACAATGATAGCATTTCATCGGTACAATGTTACACCCAACAAATAATGATTTGTAATCATTCAGAGACTTTGTCAAGAACTTTTTTAGGAATCCACACGTAAGGAATTACACCATAATTTCCCAGAAAGTATTGAAGAGCTAAAACTATCTCATTTGCAACATAAATATTTGTGGAATTTTCTGCGTAGCTATCTTGCTAACTTCCCGTAAAAACTTGGTGAGATCAGTTATGAGCAATGTGTTCGATTACATCAAGATTTAAACGTCATTGAGGTATCAGATTAGATGAGATGTAAATATGATGGCTGACAATTGTTGAAAAATTAACAGAAATTGTCCACAGATTGAACATCTTTGGAAATGTTTTTAGCAAAATTTTTTATCTTAGATTCTTGTGCACAATTTGACTAACAGTTGCAATATTCGTTGGTTGAACAAAATCAATTTGTATAAAAATTCGTCATGCAATGTTTCATAATTTTCTATTGTGACTAAATTTTCAAACTCTATTAAAAAACACAAATTTAGTTCAGTATGGTTGTGTTTTTAAAACAAAGTGAGGGAATCCTTTAGCTCAAAAAGTTGACTGGATACACAAATTTTGAGGTCAGTAGACAAATATTTTTTCAAGAAGTGTCGATCTAATCATTGGAAATAGTGCAAACTAGTGTTATCGTTACACATCTTTTTCACTGTTAAATGATTTCAAGCATGCCGATCTGATACTAAAAATGTTCAAATGTATATATTTAACCAACAGATGGGACTATTACCATAACCATCAGATACCGTTTTGCGCTGTACCCAAGACACAACTACATGTTCAAATCCCGGACGAGAATAATTGCATTTCACATAGCTCTAAAACCCTTGGGAAAGGTAAGAATCCAATTGTTCTCCCTCCAGCTATGGGTAAGTAGTAGGGCAGATTAGTTTCTTCAGCCTTGATGAGGCAACTAGTCTAGGAGAAGGAAACCTCTGAATTCCAACTTGTTAAACTCCGCTTACAAATTGACCTTGTGTCATATCCTGCCTGAAAGGAGGTGTTGGTAAATATGAATGGGACAATTCCAGATACAACAAGGCAATAGAAGGTTAATCTACACTTCAGAGCTCGACTACATGAGTCTCATCACTAAATGTAGTTTACTTTAATAGATAGAACACTACTTTTTAGTGGGTACCTTACCCTCAGTATGGGATCCAGCCAGCGTATTCTATGGTCCAACGACTGGGGTTATATGGAAACTAGTTAAGTAGCGGCTACTTATATTACACGTTGATAATTCGTTTCAAGCAACACTCTTATTTAATAATTATAGACATTTGCTCACATAGAGTCACATTATTTCATGCATTAATGTCCAACGCTAATAATTTTCAACCAAATCGATTTGACCCATTGACAGGACCCTAAAAGGCAATGCCACTTCGGCTCAGATTGAACCTGGGGTTAACAGAAATATAGGGGTACTCCATATCCCCCAAATCTCCAGAACTATACCCTAACCATCAGATACCGTTTAGTGTTGTATCCAGGACACAAGTACATGTGTATACACGTACATACATACACCTATATATATATATATATATATATATATATATATATATATATATATACAACAATTTCAGAGGAGAGTAGAACTGAGAATGGTGTCAATGCAGCTGTACTTTACCCTCTCCAGGACTGGAGTGTTATCACATGACGCAATTCAGAGTCATACCCTGGATACACCTACACACGAATATATACACAAGAAAATCGTATTCGGCATTTCTATCGGTAGTTCATGCTGATATCATTAACTGATGACGGATACTTGTCCGGTGACGATAAGAAAGAGTATATTAAAAACAAAAGTTAACTTTTCGCCGAACTATTTTTATCATTGTAAACTGCAAAAATTTGGCATTTAAAATCAATATATAGATCTCTGAACTATTGGACAAAAGATTCCAAAATACAATTTTATTAACTCTTATATTACATACGTCTTTACCTGTCTTCAACCCGAATGACAAAATAATATTTTATACGACTGCTATTCAATAAATAAGGGGAATTGTAAAAAGTAAGAAAAATATTTTTATCAACATTTTTCCATAAATGTAAATTCTCTATTGTTTGGAAATGGTTTATGGCGAAATTATTTTAATTTCACAAAAATAATTTCTTTGAGGCTATTCAAAATAGCGAAAAATCAGTGAGATCTAGGCTTGAACAGAGGTAAATCATCAAATCTTTTGTGCAAAACAAGTGAAATTTAGAGAAGAATGTGTAATGTGTAAGGAGAAGCATAATGTAATAAAAAAAAAAAGAAAAGTTTACAAAATGGCTAAATATGCGCTCGTCAATTTGAGTTTGATTCGAAAAAAACAGTCCATGTTGTTAAAACACACTGACTCTCCGTTAAAGAAAAGTTCTGAGCGCAGCGATCATGAAAGAAGATTATGTTAACAGATTTCTTGGACATGAAATGACCATTGATTTGCTAGAAAAAAGATGCAACAGTAAATCGTAATTTCTTTTGTCAATTCCTTTAGTAATAATCACCTCATTTATTGAATAACTTACGTATATTTTTCAGCAATAGAATAGACATGCAGTCTATTTCATTTAGCAAGATATTTAAAGAGAGATATGGTTAAAACTGTCTTGATATAGTCGACATATTTCTCATAGAAAGAATAGCATTACTTTCCTTTAAAGATGATACTCTTAGCTGTATCAACGAGACGAGACATCAAATTATACCAAGTTAATTTACTTGGAGTTTGAACATTGATAAATGCAGAAGTAGAATTTCGTCTCTTCTTATCCCAGTGGAAAAAAGAAAGTATGAAATAATATCTCTCATGAACAGATTACATGTTCTGTTCAGTTCGCCTGATTCTTGGAATATGTACAGTTTCCTAGTTTATTTACTGCTGCTAATTTTAACAAACTATGAAATGTAAAAAATTTTTTGAAAGTGGCTCCCCCATTGTCCTACTTGCGGTTATCTCACTAATATTGACTTATTCGTGGAACCATTTTTATTAGCTAAAAATTTATCGCTGAATCTGATTGGTTTTTAAATATCGTTTGGCGCAGATTTTGGTGTCTGGAGACATTCGACATCTCAGAGCTAAATTGCAGTATTATATGTGAATATCAAGAAGCAATCGAGTATCAGAGTCATGCATTGGTCTATATAAGAGTCACCCAGGTCAGTTATTGTTAACATTTCCTGAAATTGAATATTCCCCATCAAATTACTTCAGTTTCAGATGGGATTGAAAGAAAGAATGAGAGACTAGACAGAATGTTAGCATTGTTCTAAACATAAAAAGATAAATCTGTTCTATATAAAAGTTTTAAAAAAAGAAACACAAATATGTTTGGAGATATCGGTAACATTACTCACGGAAACTGCAAGATTAAAAGCATAGGTTAACATAAACTTTTCTATGAAACTTTCCATTGACCTGCTTCCGGCGGGGTTTAGAATAAGCAGTCTTTATTCCCTGCGGAGGGGTAAGAATACATTCAAAAAAGGGTGACACGGCTATGACGCTAAACAGCATCTGATAATAAGACTCATGTTCTGGATACATTGAAAGTGTGGAAAATCCCTTCATTACCATAACTCCAAGGTCCTATTTGAACCGGAGTGATAGTATTGTGGACTTATGTTAACACAATTAACACGAGTCAAACAAAAATAGAGCAGTTTTGTTTTTTTTTAACTTAGATAGATCTGAAAACAAAAGATGAATAGTTCTTGTGTTAAGTCACTGTGGATACTTGTAAATTTTTTCCTACTCCGTCAAGTTTAAAGGCTATCGTCCAAGTGGACGGTCGTAACTTGATACGGGTCGTCCAGCGGTCAACAAGGTGAGCCGCTACTATGAGACTTCGAGACCCAGCTGTATTCGTCGTGCCTGGGTGACAAGGTAACTGTTTGTACTAAAGTAACTTTGAAGGTGATTTGAGTTTAGAGTATTTGGTGGGATCATGCACACGTCCCTTAGTTCCACAAATCCCTAACGTAGAAAGTGACGCCGTATTTTTTAGCACACATGATTAGTCAAAAAATGTGGTCATGTGCTTTGATTTTCCAATTTGGGTTTTCTCCAAATTCTTGAATTTTCTAGAACACGTGTGAGGACGTTTTTAATGTTTACAATTGCGCAAAATTGATCTGTTTTTTTCTTGAAATTTCTTTGACGAGGAAATTGCATCATGTCCTATAGGTAGTACCCATTAAAATGCTTTGGGTGAAATAAATCTGTTACCTAGAGATACTTGATATTAAATGACTATGTAAAAAAAAACTCTAACGGAACATGTAAAAGGGAAATTACAACCTAACAATGAACTTGATTCCCAAAACTCTAGGCATAAAATAACCGTAGACGGGTCGACATGCAGTAAAAAGATTTTTGGATGAAATTTGATATGAAGTCATTGAAACTAAAGCCAAGTTTAGTATTTAACTGGGTAACGGTTTTAGTGCGCCATTAAATGGTAAGTTTAAACAGTAACTTTAAACAATAAGATCCGCAGCTTTCTTGTTCGGATATTGGTTCGAGAAGATAACACAAACAATGAATTTTTTTTTTTAAGGGAATTTTATACAAAAGAAACGAGAAAGAAAAGGATAGAAAAGATATAGTGTTGCAAATTTTTAGTACAATTTGCGGGAAACTTATCTGAGAGAGTGTCTGGGAAAAAAAGACCTTTGAATTTAAGTCTTACTTTTCTTTTTTCGTTTTATCGAAAAGTTCCAAGGTTCATTAAATTTCGAGTTTTCTTTAAGGTTATTTGCTGTAGAATTTTTGGTTGAAATTTCTTTCAGTTGAATTTCTTTCGGTTGGATTTTTTTAGGTAGAACTTCAGTAGTCGACTTACATTTATTTTTGTTTCTTGAGAACCTTCATTCAAGAAGCGAGTGACGAAACCAATCTACTGGCTAATTTTTCCTGCTTTGAGAGTTCGGGTCCCCGAATTAATACTAATGAGTCAAATAGTAGTTTGACAATGGAGGAAGTCCCTTTTTGGTGCCGCACTGTCTAGGATTTCTTCTCCTTTCTCCACTTCGGCCAAAATCGAGTGCTGCACGTGGATGATTAGATGTTTTTTAGAAATAGATTTTTTTAGTAGTTAAAATCAATGAATCAATCATTTGACCGGATTAGTCAAAATGTGATAACATTTTTCATTGTCTCATTTGAGTCATCAATATCGTTTAATTAGAGATCATTCAATTCTTTATAAATCAAACTTTTTAAAGCGGGAAGTGATTGGAGAAATCTTATGAAACTTTCCTCTTATTGCCCAGGTCAAAATCCAATGAATTTTCATTATTTTTTTCCAAATTAACGAGTTCAATTAAGTTAGCTTAATGCAATCTCACCACAACATTTTATTTTGGCTGTAATATCGTAATTTGTAAATATCTCTATGAATATGATTTCAATCTACAGTTTTTCGTATCCATCTTTAAAATATAAACTCTATAATCGACATTTTTTTAGCGTGACTTAAAATACGCTGAATACATACACTGTAGATGGGTGAGACACATCGAATTGTTTGTTTTGGGCATGACTCTAAACTAAATCTGCAGTGAAACTTTAGTTTTGCAGATTTGAACAATGCAAAGTGCCTTTTCATTGCCATTACTCCTATGTCCACTCTGAGTGATATATCTTGTTAGGGTACCCACAATATGTCAAATAGTCTCGTTTAAAAATTATCGGTAAAGAAATAACTACACAAAAAATGTAAATACGAACGTACAAGGAATGTGATTCCCTAACCTCTATGCAAAATGTTACAAGAGATGTTTTAACATACCACTAAAATCAATAAACCAATCAATAACTCAATCAGCTATCTAGTGAGTTATAAAACATTTAATTTTATAAGTAAACACTTCTATCAAAAACATATTTTCAACATATACATTTTGATTTCAATAATTTCATTCATTTTTAACAATATTTAACTATCACCCTATCATTCAAATTTCAACCAGAAAAGAATACATTTTACTTCGATTGATTGATTGATTGATTGAGTTTACCGGCATGTCACCCCATCAAGGAATATTCATGCTCAGCAGTCAGGGGATCGCGTCTATTGTATGTTTACATTTTTTGTGTTGTTATTTCTTAAGATGCTTTTATCTTTTTTATTTTTTACAAATTGAATTTAATTTTGAATGTCTAGCAATTTTGAATTCGAACAATGAATTCGAGCAATTTTGAATTCGAATAATATTTTATGTAAACATAAAGCACCCGTGGTTAACGTGCTACACTGCAACATCTTAGTAAGCGAGTTCGAACTGCAGTCGTGCTATTATATTCACTACCGGTGTAATTCCCTAATCCTAACAGCTAATGGTCAAATACAACGACTACAATTATTTTTTTACTGAGATGGATTTGGCACTAGATAACCAATATAGTTTAATATGCCATTTAATAAAAAGAAACCAAACTTATCTTGTGTAGCGTATGCTTCTCTGTGGCCATTTGATTTTATTTGGTTCTCTTATAAACGAACGCATATGTTTCTATGTACTGAATCCGAGATTCAGGATGTGATACAAGGTAAATTTTTAAAAGAGGTACCACTTGTTTGAATTCATATATTTCCTTTTCCTAGACAAATTTCCATACGAATATAAAAGTGATAGTTTCGGGGAGAATAGTCGGATACATGCCTTTAACCATGTGAAAAGCAAACAGCATCGTCCAGGTTTTTTAATTCCTTTTCCTATAACCGCTATGCCACGAGCATCTCTAAAATATTCGTGTTATTCATTGTATGGTTTTGAAAGCTTTAACCCGAAGCAGTTCTTACAAAAATTTTAAGAAATAGATTATATGCCTTTTTCATTTTGACAGGACCATTACGAACCTAAAACTGCCATCAATTTTTAAATGGAAAAAAAGGTTTAAACACATTTTAAAACAAACTTATCTACAGACATTTGCTATTAATATAATAGTCTATTGATCATAAATACATATGTTTTGAGGGGAGGGGAGTTCTTGCAAACTCATATATGTAAAATAACCACTACGACAATGGTAGTAGTAATCCTGAATTACTCTATTCCAGTTCTAAACGTGAAACGCAAATACCAAAAATACCCGTGGCCGTCCAGCTGTTTTTAATTTATCGGAGTAGGTAACATGTCCTCATGTGATTGCTTCTGGAATTACACCATTATCGAAAATGACCTTCCAGTTCTACTCTATATGATTCATCTGTATTCTTTCGACCCAGTTCAATTCGTCGGACACGAGCAAAAACAATATATTACCTGGAGGTCAGTAGTATATCACCGCTGGATCTTAACAAACAACGAGGAAAACATAAACATAAAAATATAATCTCATATTTTTATTCTTCGACAGTGATGCTTGTGAGGAGCAGGAGAGTAGTACGAGAGAGTTCATGCACTCTATGGAGTTGTCGGGAGAAGGAACGGCAAACGAGTGTAATTGTTATCGTCGCAGGATTTGGACACGGCGACACGAGTTCAAATCCTGGACGAGACTGATTGCATTTCACATAGCACTAATACGCTTGGGAAAGGTATGAATCCAATTATTCTCCCTCCAGTTATGGGTAAATAGTAGGGCAGACTAGGTTCTTCAGCCTAGGGGAGGCAACTAGTCTAGAAGGAAAACTCTGAATTCAAACCTGTTAAACTCCGCTTAAAAATTGACCTTGTGTCATATCCTGCCCGAGCGGAGGGGTTGAGTAAATATGATATCATCTTAAAACTCCTACTAGACCCACGTGGCCACGTCTCATTACCCACGTATTACTTGTTCTCCATTGATTACGACTTACACCCGCGCATTGCTTGTTCTCTACTGGTCAAGACTTACACGCTCACATTTCTGCTTTTCCGGCAGCCACTTTGTACATTTTATCTATGGCCTGATGTATCTGTCAACTTTATCGCCGGTCAATGCAATATATCACACATCTTGGCAGAGTTTAGGGAAGCCAACTAAAATGTATTTTGTCAGATTCCCGTATTATCCATCAGCAGCTGCCGGGGCAACAATAGCATCTCATGTAATTTCTATGTCATATTTGCACGTGGATGTGATTTCAGCTTTGATTTCACTGTTGATTTGTTCGACAGCATCATTCGATGGTTCATGGTCATTACTAAATTAGGGCATCTCAATACAAACATCTGACACAATTTCAGTCTATACAATAGGGCTCGGGCTTCATCTTTAATCGGTACAGAACGGGATCCAGCGTCATTAGTAAAGCCAGAACCGGCCAGTGATCTTTCCCGCAGTTTCGCTTCGCTTTGTCAGGGCAACTTTAGTGCTTTTGAAAAATCTATGGAAAGATATTTCCGTTTATTCATCTCGAAAGCCCTGACTTTGTTCTTAATTTTCTGACTGATTACTCGCTTGCCTCAAGAAAACATTGTCTTTCTTAAGGGCAATAATTCCTGTCAGGCGAGGCTTCAACTTCTCTGGAGAAAATGTATAGAATACCGAATTCATAAATCTAAAGCTAGACCTGACGCCCTTGATATTTGTTGGGGTAGGAAAATGAAATGCAGTCTCAGTCATTTTTTGCATGGTTTATACAATTGGCCATTATTAAGAATCCGGAAAATTCCACTGAATTTACTGCAAAATGGAATATTTCAAGATTGAAAAAAAATCTCATTCTTTCCAGTAGGTTATATGCTTTATTGTAAATCAGATCGAATATTCCACTGAATCGTTCGAAAGAAATCTATCGTCTATGCAACGGCTTTTCCATTATGATATTGTTGAACAGACGAGTATATACGCCTGACGCGTGAAATCCCTGAAGGCCATGAATATATCTATACCGGCCCCATTCATTGGTAATTGTAATGGAGTGTTGTGCCGCTGGAAAAAACATTGTAAACTGTAGTAATTCTTCTATGCATCCAAAACAGTTTTGCTGGTCAAAGACGGTATGATAGAAACTTGATTAAATAGGGACAGCGCGTGATGCGTTTCTCTCATAGTGGAGGCGTTCAGTTTTTGCAAGCCACGCTGGTCTTTTTTTTTAGGTACGTCTACTATTTTTGCGCATTAGATCGTAGGAATACTCACTGGCACCGGTTCAAATATTCCTGGTGCGACGTCTGTATCGAGGTCTTCTTTCCCTTTGTCTTCCAGTGGTGAAGAATATAAATCAGTGTGTGAATGGGTGATGGTGTTGCACCAATGGTGATGTTAATGCCCAGTAGCTTTCCAGTCATAGTCTTTAATGATTGGTGTGAACATGTATTAAATGCGTTGAATTTGAAAGGATCTCATATCCATTTTCCAGTTGGTTGCGGTTGGTTTTTGTTGAAGGAAGCATAATGGTTTAAGACATCATTGAATTGGATATTCTACTCTGCCATATACACATAGCTGTTTCCTTAGCGACATTCATAGAGTTGCCCTGGAATAACTGGGGTCAGAAGTCAAGTAGATTCCGATAAGTAAAAACCAGACGTGCTGCTAACACATATACCATCTGTTGTGTCTCCCACCAGCTAATTCTTATATCCATGAACAGACGCCTTTTCTACCAATTTAGTTATCTGTAATGCTACCAAGTTGGCACGAATAACTTGTCAAAGCATCTTCGTAGTTTTACTATCTCTAGTCCACTTGAACTTGTTTGAACCCCTGTATCAGCGAACGCGAGTATACAAAGACTACCTTGGATAACTGAAGCAGTATGGGTGCGTCAAAATTAAGCATGGGTTTGATGAATTATTGTTCCTTCTATTGTCAATAATGGAGGTAGATCTGGAACACTTCCTTCAAACAGTTTTTCATCCAACAAGAGATGAGGTGCAGCGCTGTGCGGCGTTACACCTGTTTTACGGAAACTATTTGATGTACCAGCATAGCGAGAGGAGGGGATTGAGAATAGTTTTTGTAAAAGTGAATGCATTTTGAAACTTTTTGATCTATTCATGGTTCTGATTTCAACTTTGGGATGATTTCCGACATACCCTCTTTACGTGATTCCTAACCTTTCAGTTATAGCGAAACAGTTTAGTTACAGAGCAATATTTTCGACTAATTGATCCACAAGAAAGGAATCTTTCTGCAAACTACACAAGGATTCTTATTCAGCAAAGAAGTGGATGCGTTAATTTTTTGTGGTTGTTGAAATTCACGGCGCTCATGGATAGATATTTGTTGGTAAATGGAGGTTGACGGGCCAACATCATTTAGTAGCCGTGAAGCTGACTTGTCCGTCATTTTCAAACTGACCAGTCGGCTGAATATTAGCTCGAGGATGGCTGCCTCGGCCAAAATTGACTCTGTTTCTTCTTATTGGTAAGTCCCGCAATTATCTGCCCAGCTATCTGTCAAATAATTTGTTGACTCTGATCTCAGGCATCCCTGTTGGAACAGTCGTCTGGAAACGAGTAAAATTTTGGTTGAGCTTTGCTAGAAATGAGTTATTGAATATCCTTTCCTTGACGTAAAGAATGAAAGGTCTACCGGTGAACTTCTTCATCCAATTCTAGTGCCGCTAGAAATCAGATGTGTGACAAGAGGCTTTTCTCATAAACTGAATTTAAGGTTTCAACCCTAATAAGGTCAAAAAGGAGACTATTGACTTCAGGCGAGCATGTTATTTTCAATTAGTTTCGTGTTTCAGCCGGGTCAGTTAGCTAACATATTTCCTTATATTGGAACTAAACGTCTTGGAATAAATCCTGGTCGTTGTCGGCTACAGTTAATTCAGTGGCAGCATACTTCGATTTTATGTTGTGCGTCTGTATTTGGCCTTCCCTCCCTACAAAAGGTGATTGTTGCTCTATCATCTATGGATGAGTTGAGCAATTAAATCGAAGGTACCGTTTGATGCAAATACCAGTCATATTTTGCTAAAATAGTTCCATGTATTCGCAAGATTTTGTTCGCAGTGCCGTGTAAAATAACAACAAAGATAAAAGTTGCTATAACCCTGAATTATTCTTTCCCCCTTGCATCTGGCCACTTGACAGTTTTATCATTTTCGAGGAGGTAACTTATGTCCTCTTATTTCTACCTCAGGAAGTCCTTCATAATCTAATCGACCCTTCTATTTCTACTCTACAGAAGGGAAAGTGTTAAAGGATAAGGATCTATTTTGGCAATGAAAATTCCATAAGTAGAACGACAGACAATAAAATCTTATCCTTCATTGATCCAGCAATGTCACGTGTCCTGTTGATTGTAAAAAAAAAAATTTCCGGAGCGAAGTACAAGTATATAGAAACTACTGTTTTTTTTGTTTTTTTTGTGTGTGTGTGTGTGTGTGTGTGTGTGTGTGTGTGTGTGTGTGTGTGTGTGTGTGTGTGTGTGTGTGTGTGTGTATTTACAAAATACGCGTAAACCTGTTAAATGCTAATCCCATTAATAACTGAACGAAAGAAATTTGAGATAACATAAATTCCACAAAAAATATTTTCTATGGCTTTGCAGACGATTGCTTGCAGAAGTTTATCGCCATCTGCAAATTTCTAAGCAGATTTGGGTGTCTGCGAAAATACAGAAATCCAATTTCCTGAAAAAAAAAACTGAGAGACAGAGAGAGAGAGAGAGTGAAAAGACACAAAATGATGAGAGGAAAACGTATTAAAGGAATGAAAATGTGAATTAAATGGAGAATAAATAGTGTTTTTAGAAGACAAAGAAGAGGGTGTTAGAGTGAGAGAATATGAGAGAGATAGATAGATAGATAGAGAGAGAGAGAGAGAGAGAGAGAGAGAGAGAGAGAGAGTGACTTGCTGACTAAGAAAATGGCAGGGAAGATGGAAGAAGAAATATATATAATAAGAAAGAGAAAAAATTGAGACAAATAAATAAATGAATAAAAGAAGATGATGAGTCATTAACAAAAAAAAAGAAGAAAAACAGGAGAAAATGTACAAAAAGAAATCGGGACAGTAAAAGATGAAGAGAGACAGAGAGAGAAGAAGAACAAGAAGAATATGTAAAGAAATAGAAGTAAAACAAAAAGTAAAATAGTGTGGTGATAAAGAAAACGATCGACGTCAGAGAGAGGGAAAGAAAATATCAGAGAAAGAGATAATCCAAAAAAAAAAGGAAAAAATTAAGAATAGTATAAAAAGAAGAGGAGAAATAATAGGGGAATCTTAAAAGGAGAATCATGAATTGAGAGAGAAAAGAAAAGTAATGAAAGAGAAAGAGTGAGTGAGAGATAAAAAAACGACAATAATAAGGTTTCTTCTTTATTTAATGGCATATCAACATTTGTGAGTCATTTAATGCTAAAACCTATTTCTAAAAGAAAATCCGTGATACAATTTAACTCATATAAGGTGGGAGGGGTGTTCATACCTTCCATATGAATATTTGTTAGATCGCGAACATAATGGCACGACTGCTGTTAAAACACCTTTACTTCGAGGCCGTAGCCCAGCATTTTTAACCATTAAGCCACGAGGAATTTCCTTGGTAGTAAGAAAGATATTTCTAGAAGAAGACGAAGAAGAAGAAAAAGAATGCTGTGCTCAAATTGAACATTAAACAAAAAATAGAAAAAATGTAAGACGGTAATGGTAAAGATATACAAATTAAGAAAGAGTAAAATAGAAAGCAGAAGTTATTAAAACGAAAGAATAATGTGGCTTGGTTTGCTCTCTCTATTTAATGGCATATCAAACTTCGTGGTTTATTTAATATCAATGCCGTCCTTGCAACAAAACATCAGGGATACAATAAAACCCAGAGTTGAGGTTAAAAGCGGTTCATAGCTTTCCTAATAGAATTGATCAGAAAATGTAGGGAACAGCGTGATTGACTTTTTTACACCACAGGCATACTCCATGTTATTAGCCGTAACCACAAGTGAACTCTCCCAAAATTGTAATGCAGTATTTTTTTTTTTATTCAAAGCTTAGATTTGGTACTAAGAAATGCATCGAGTCCCTTTGGCATTCCCCTAAAAAGGAGCGCCTCAGGTGCCAGGCAATAAACCTAGCCCCTTCAAGGAGGGTTAGAGCTTGGGGGACGGCCCACTGGGGCTCAAGGATGACAGTCTTGGCTGGTCCTATATGAATGCCGGCCTACCAGAATCCATGTCAGACAGCCTAGACTGACTGCCAGCGGAACTAGGACACACCCAGCCAGATCTGTGTACCGACCAACACGGCCGATCGAAGGGTGTCTCAATTCTCGCTGGGAGGAAATCCGCATTTGCCGTTCGTACCACCGACCAGAGGTGTATGACACAAGGCGGTTTTTAGGTGGGTCAGGCCGCAGGGCCGTAATCTAGATACGCTCGGCGGCATTCCCCCCAAAAGAGGCGCCTCAAACACCAGGCGATAAACCTAGCCCCTCCAAAGAGGGTAAGAACCTGGGGGATGGCTACCTGAGGCTCGAGGTTAACAAGTAAGGATCAAATTCTCTTCTCAGATGTAATTGATCTTCGAGACTTGCTCTCACATCATTCACCGCAGCGAAATGCTTTGATAAAACAGTAATATTAAGTTCAATTTAGGTGCTTTTATTTTCGGTCAAATATGGTGTATATTGACAGCAATTTCTGTTATCTTTATCTAAATGATTTTTATAGTAATTATTCACTCTGTTAGTTTACGACCATGAGAAAATAACACGTTGTGGAAGTTTTAAAAAAAATACTTGTAAAATGAATAATCTTCTAATTTCCCAAGTGTCCTTCCATGCAGGTAAGGTTTCGCCGTGTTTGGTCAAATTTCAGCCAAACTTTTAGTTATGGAAATATTTTTAGCTATCGTCTGAGGTCGAACTGACACTGCTCTTTTGTTGTTGTTGTTGTTGTTGTTGTTGTTAAGGTGGGGCTGATAGATGAGAGTTGACTCATACTTTGTCTTTCGTTTTACGTCATTCTAAAAGACTGTCCATATCAGATCGTTTTCCAATTCTCTTAGTAATCTTTACAAGAGGAAATAGGCTCCCTCATCATATATCTGCTTAAACCGTCACTGTTGCGGTCAAGTGTCCAGTTGCTAGAAAATCCATTTCGTTTTAATAAGTACCAAAAACAACCAAACAAAACCAAAAACAACAAATGAAAAACTGCAAAAAATGAAACAAGAGGCGTAAATGATTAATAAAAAAAAAAACAAGTGAATACTACCTTTCCAAGATGAGAAAGCAATAAATCAAAATACTTATTCCAAATATATAGTTTTTTTAGGTTATCTGAGATCTCAGTACAAATCCAAAATCAACATTTATACCCCAAGTTGGATGTATACAGGCAACTTGTCCTGTATAAACAATAAAACTGCTTTTAAATGAGAATAATTATCCAATGATTTAATAAAAACGAGACTTGGTCCTTTATTGTCAGTAATTAGCATCTTTAAAATGGGTTACTATGGCTAGTAGAATCGATTTTGTTTTTCTTGTATAATTCCATTTTAACCTTCGGGGGTTATTTAATGTCAAAGTCATTATTGTAGAAAAACAGCCGTGATATTATTAAACACATGGCTTAAAGGACAAGAAGGTTTCATGCTTTTCCCAATTATATGAATCCGAAAGTGTATTTAATCGCTTACTTTGAAACTACAGTCCAGGGACCCCCCACACACACCTATTGCCACTAAGAGATATTCCTCCATCTTCTTAAAATAGTTTACGTGTTGTAATACGATTAATACAACGAGGGTAAGTTAACAGTTACAAATACTGGGTTATTGATTGCAACAAATAAAAAGTCAAAGTATAAGGTTAGATTAGATATTCTGATAGTAAAAGGTTCCAGTAATTCCAGTAACAGAGCAGCTTATTATTTATTTTCGATAAGAGCACTTTACGGGATAGTGGACATATGTTATGAATAGTAATTGATTGGTTGATTTTAAAGGCATATCAACCCGTACAGGGTTTACACCGTGAAGTCAGGAAATCTCGTTCATTGTACATATTTGCATTTTTTTCTTTAGTTGTTTCATTAAACATTATTTTTTTATTTTGCACACGATTCAATCGAATTCGCTTAATCTTTCAACATATCTATTTGACATATGGAGGGGATCTAACAGGTATTTCCATTCCATGTCAGAATGGACCTGTGGGTTATGATAGTAAAAGTGTACTCAACTCACATTTGACCTAAAGAACGGGAACTTCACCATTAGATCTTTTTCAGAATTAAGACACTCATTTTTTAGATTTTTTAAAAACCTATCTGCGAAAGATTGTCTGCGTATTCTAAGCCCCTCCAAAAGATCGTCTAAAGAGTTGTGATAAAAAGTGACAAAATTATGATGAAACCAATTCTAGGTAAACATTATTGGTTAAGAAAACATTTCTTTTAGGAAAGCATCTTAAAGGGGTAACAAAATGAAAAGTATCATCCTATTACATGTTTTGTTTACCTTCAATATATTAAAAAAAAATTATGCAGGAGGTTTTCTGCTGCAAAAGTATTTCACATGAGGAATCTTCTGATGTGAGGTTGTGAAATTGGGACGCAAACAACTCGAGTTGTTCGTTTTGTTTTGTTTTGTTTGTTTATTGTTTTCGATTTTTTTTTTGTTTTTTTGCATTTTCTTTTTGTTTTGTTTTTTTGGTATTTTAAACATGAAAATACCCGATCTCAGCATGTTTTGCAAAGCAGATCTGTGACCCTGTTATCCATGTGTGTGCAGTTAATGGTTATTTCAAGATTCGAAAATAAACAAGCCTGTTAAGCATACAAACATGAATACATTTACCGAGGATTTGATAAAAGGTGAGATTTATATTAAAATCTTGAAATAAAAGAATGTAAATTTTTAAACAATTTTAAAATCATGTTTATCAAATTAAACAGAAATAACGAATATTTTTAAACTCGATGAAATTTAAAGTTCAAGTTTTCTACACAGGAACTCATATATCTCATATAACTCATGTAATAAATGTTTCCTGGTGATAGCCAAACGCCGAAACCTCTCGAGAATATATATATATATATATATATATATATATATATATATATATATATATATAAAGAATTGTTACTTGAAGCCATACTTGTCTACACAATCATCTTCATAGAGTCTCGCTAACATCCCATTTAATATATATGTATATGTATTTACAAATCCCTTCAATTACGTTTAAAATGACAATATCTATCCTGTAAGACATCTGACTGGCGTAACAACCCCTGGTTTTGATCCAAGCATGAATCGCCTCACATATCTAGCCACACTCAAGAGTTGTTTTGCAACCAAAGAGTCTGTCTATGGACGACAATATATATATATATATATATATATATATATATATATATATATATATATATGTATATATATATATATATGTGTATGTGTGTGTGTGTGTGTGTGTGTGTGTGTGTGTGTGTGTGTGTGTGTGTGTGTGTGTGTGTGTGTGAGCAGTTACCTATTAAATGATATTCACAAATAACGTGTGAAAAATATTTAAAATGTAGTCATTAATCGTGTAGAAGCAGTTATTAAACCAAATGAAATAACTTAGGACCGCTAACAAGCTTTTCCTGAAAGCTTTGGTTTTATAGAAGGTACAAGTGAAATTCCATCACCATTCATAGAGCCAATTAACATAACTCTGACTAATATCGTCATCATCATCATCATCATCATCATGTCGCGCCATCAACCATGATCTCCCTTACCCTCTCCTGGCACCCTTCTCTATTGTCCATTACTTCCCACAGGTCTTCAGGGCTACATCCTGTATCTGCACAGAGTTGCTGTAAGTAGGTTCTAGCTGGTCGTCCTGCTTTTGATCGTCCATGTGAAGAGGTCTACGGGAGTACATCACTTATGAGTTCGTCCCTACTTCTCCAGCAGTGGCCCGCATGTTTGGTTCGTCTAACTTTGATAGTTTTTGTGATGGGTGGTAGGTGGCCGTACAGCTGCTGCTTTGTGGGGTGTTGGCTCCATGATTTTTCAATATTGCTCACAGTATTCTTGTGTAGTCGCCGCCAAGCTTTTTCTCCATACGTTTAGTTAACGTCCACGTAGTGCATCCATATAGCAGTATCGACACGACCGCTGCTTGGAAGAAACTCTGTTTTATTTTATTAGTCAGATCTGACTTCCATATGACCAATAGCCTATCGATAGCTGTCCATGCTTTTGCTAGGTAGGTGAACTTGTCTACTAGTTTCAGAGAGCTAATGTTTTGTGTGGAGATGTTGCCTGTTTGATTTAATCACATATATTCCGTCTTGTGTGCATTGGCATGGAGGCCTATGCCTGCAGCTGTTCGTTCCAGACGATGTAGCGGGGTTTCGGCTTGGGTGGGTTCATTTGCCAGAAGCGCTATGTCATCGGCGTAAGCCATGGAAAGATTACCGTGGCCCAACTAATATAATTCATTCTATAATAAAAATCTCTCACTTATACTCATTTCCTCCGTGACGGGTTGTATGAATTCGTTTGTATTGCAAGCAAAAATGAATTTTGCAGTGAATTTCAGTTACTTTATTCGGGTCTCTAACTCTCTCTCTCTCTCTCTCTCTCCCCATATATATATATATATATATATGTGTGTGTGTGTGTGTGTGTGTGTGTGTGTGTGTGTTGAAGGAAAGAGAGATAATTGAAATTATTATTGCTATGGTAATCAAGTAAATAATGCAGATAGCCTTATTTTTATGTTAGATGTGTGTGCATTTCTCATTTCCGTTTTTTAAACTGATAAAAGCATAATTTTAAAAGCACGCAAAAGTATAGTTTTTAAAACCCACATGGACGTTCATACCTTCCCCAATGGTATTAATCCGAAAGGGAATTTAATAGCATTTATAAATATCAACAATGGAAATACAGACAGAAATCTTTTATGTAATTATAAGAAGGAACGAGGATTTTAACGTATCAAGAAATGCTTATAGAAATTTTAATAGTAATAAATATTATGACGTATTCGTTTAATAAAAGCTGCGTGCAATATTGCAGAATACATAAAAAGGCTATGTACATTTATCTTTCTCTTCAAAATCTCTACCAGGTTTTTTATTTCATTTGCTGCTTTGGATGAAATGAACTGGTTAAGGAGAAAGAGATGAATATTCTGACTCAATAAAACTGATACCGGCTGCAATCCATTTCATATTGTTTAACTGCTTTACCTCGCCTAAGAATTATTATAGTCACTTTAAAAAAGTAAAGGAAAATTTAAAAAAAAAAGCAAAACAGTTGTTTGTATTCAAAATAACATGTGCGAATGACAACCTGCCAATCAAAACCGAAGCCTCGACAGTTTTATTGATAAGGTTATTATGATTTCGAAATTATTGCATCGTAAAACAAAACGGAACTCAATACATGTGTTTTACAATATGACGACTTTAATGAAGACGCTTTTAAATCAACATTTTCATGACGTAATCATGTTTGACTGATTTATTATTAATATTTCTTTCTGTTATTGTTTCAGTGCCAAGAAAAATTCGGGAAATGAGGGAAAGAGAAATGGCGTTTGTCCAAAACTGTATTCCGCAAATTTTCAACGATTGAAATCAACTCATTTGTTAATAAGAAAAAAAAATTAAATTTGCTCAGACGCCTTGAATATCGTATCATCAGATTAGTTTGACGTCATCTCGTTAATTTTTAATGATGAGAAATCCAATATATATATATATATATATATATATATATATATATATATATATATAGGGCACCCAGACGTTGAATATAAAAATCTCATGGACTTTTCCACTCACAGTGTATCTAGGAAAATAATTTACTGTTTTTTGTACTGAAATCTACAATAACATTATAGCTTTTGAGGAAATTCCTCTTCCATTCAAACAAAAAGTAATATTGTCGCAAAAGGTGACAGCTTAATATTTTGTAAACTGCTTTCAAATTCTGCAAGGAAATGGATTGTTTTTACCTGGAAGTAACTGTTACAAAATTGATAAAAGAAATAAATTGAACTGAAATGACCGAAAAACAGAAGCCGTATTAGGAAACTAAAGAAAAGAATCTCAGTGGGAAGGAAATGGACATAGCTATACAGAGGACACTTAAAGAGAGAAACAGGTCGAATAGCAATTTAGAAAAAGTGAAGAAGAAAAAGCTCTATCACGGAAAGATAAGTAGAGCAGAGTAAAAAAAAACCTTGCCTGAGTCTCGTCTTAATATTTGCGTTCTTTTCAATATTTCATTTTGGGTATGGTTATTAATGATACTTTTTTTGTTTTTGTTTTTTGTCTTTATTTTATAAGTAGTGCAACTTAAGAGCTATGTGAAGTTTGAATTAGCCTCTATGCATCCTATTTACAATATTAAACTTTTACCACTCAGGTTATTGTTTTTGGGGTTTGTTTTTTTTACTTTTGAGTGTCTTATATAAACGGGAAATATGTTATGATTTTATTTGAAAGTTGCAAGGATTTTTTTGTACAGTGTACATGGGCGATAGGTTATTATATACATCAGTGAGCCCAGAAAAGACCGCCCTAGTAACAAGTTTGGGATACAAAACTTAACTATTGTTGTATATTGTATAACTCAAAGAATTCGCTCAGGGCATGAGGCTAAGAATTTTACGTTAATTACACACAGGAGGAATTTGGGAATTCGACTAGAGTCTTATTTGTTAGTAAACGGAGTAAACCGTGAAAATTCCACGAATTATGTTCGGTTAATTTACATTAGAAAACCTTTTTTAACTCCTGCTCAGCTCTCTCAATAAAAGTCTAAGGTTACTGATTATTTGCATATCTCAAATAACCCCCACTTCTCGAAAATGGGTTGCAAGCAAAACAGATCCAGTTCATATCTTTAATAATAAATAGATATGGAAAATTCTCCACGCACCTGTAAGTTTATTTCTTTTGTGAATTAAAAAAAGAAGTATAATTCTTCATTTGTTTGCACGAGTTTTCAGAGTCACAATTGTAAATTGTAGGTGCCTAGACGAAACTGCGAGAAAAAAAGACATTAATGCTTATTCTCTGGAGAGATTTACATCAGCATTCTGAGGTAAGTTTAAGGTAGACAATAACAACAACAACATTATTGATTACCTTTAAAACAAAAACAACCAACAATTCTCCCAAAGAATCTACAGCCCCCATTTCAAGCCTAGTTCTTTGGCGGAGCCTTCCAGTCGCCTGAGCAAATGAATGACTCAGGAACACAAACAAACGGAAATGAAGGAATCGAATTTAAGTTTTCTTTGTTTATTTGTTTGTTTTTTATAAAAAGCATAATACAGTGAATGAACCCCAAAAATAAAATGAAAAAATAAATGAATAGGAATGTAATCATTTAGCCAAAGCTGACTGCGCAATGGGTAAACAATGTCGCTAAAAATATAGCATGGCAAAAAAGAACCAGTACAACGTTGTTTTCTGCTCACAAGAAATTCTCAAAACGACAATCACCAGATGAAGCAGGATAAACAAAAATGTATTTTATAAAAGACGGGACAATTTTATCTGACCTCGGAATTATATTTTCGGCGATAACAAGAAAGACCTTAAATATAAAGTTAACGGCACCTATTGTAGGTTTTATGGAAGTCGTTGGAATAAGTTTCTACTACTTAATAAGATAAACATTCTCAGATAATATATATCGTTACACAGTCCAAGAAATATTTTTCCATAACTTACGATCAAATCTCACCTAAAGCACTGGTTCTCATTATATCACGGAAATCAAGGCACAACGAACATGCCCATTACTCACATAGAAGACCAATTAATAACAAAATTCCGGAAGCAATCCGAGGCCTCTGTGCAGTTCTCGCTATATCACCAAAGTTAAGCTTCAATCATCATGTTCACTAATTAGATGGATGATCAATAAGCAACATAAATACTTTAAGCAATTGGAGACTTGTGTACGGTTCTCGCAGTATCTGAGATCAGTGTACAAAACAAAACGCCATACATTAAAAAAGTAATTTTCCATTGCTTCAACAATTACAACAAAAGTGTGTAAATGAATATGACGCAGAATACCACACTTCGCGACGGGACAATTGTACATGCCATGTGAACCATGTGTTTTGGTTTTTATCAAAAAGTTTGCAAAAGCTTCTTATAACTTGAAATTTGCTGTGGCAAGGAAACTTTTTATAGCTTTTATATGTTTATATTCGATCCAGCGGAAGACACTTTGAAATTCTTCTGTCATATTTTAACACGAGAAAGCAATACAATTGCACTATTGCTTATAGATTTATCTTTTTCCATGTTAAATATTCCAACTAAGAAGTATCTACGGGATCTAAGAAGTATCTACAGGATTATCGAATGTTGGTGTTTCTTCTAATTACTAGTATTTAAATAGATCTTATACTTAGAAAGATCGTCAGAGTCTTTCAAATGTGTTAAACGCAATTTTTAAAATCATGTGCTAGAAATAAGTACCAATTTAATGATTGCAAACTGGTGGAAGGTCGAAACTCTCTGGCACTCAGTGAGAAATGAAGAGGAAGCACCAGAACCCGTGGTGTAATGGTTATTGTCGTAGGAAATGAACACGGTGATACGAGTTCAAATCTTGGATGCTGCTGATTGCATTTCACATAGAACTAATACCCTTGGGAAAGGTATGAATCCAGTTATTCTCCCTCCAGCTATGGGTAAATAGTAGGACAGACTGGGTTCTTCAGCCTTGGCAAGGCAACTAGTCTAGGAAAAGGAAAACTCTGAATTCAAACCTGCTAAACTCCGCTTAAAATTTGACCTTGTGTCATATCCTGCCCGAGCGGAGAGGTTGGTAAATATGGGAAGCACCAGAACTACACCTCCTGGTACTTTTGCTAAACGACCCACTATTGCTGGTGATCTAACAATTAAATCTTATGTAAGGTACATTTTAGTCCATAAACAATTAACTCGACTTTTTCTAATTATAAAAAGTAAATTTTCTTCTAAACTAAAAACGTATAATTTCATTATATATAGTGGAACATTATATAAACAAACTGGATATTTTTTATGTATCACTTACATCATAAACAAATATATATATATACATATATATATATATACGCTCCTGTGATTTTTCGGAAATTCATCTATCATTGATGGATTTCCGAAAAATCACAGAAGCATAAAAAAAGAATAGTTGTCGTTAGGAAACTGTTACAAAGTTCATTGACCTAAAATGTTTTGTTTTTTTTTCAAAAATTCATGCAGAATATTCCCACAACTGTGTCGATACGGAATTCCTCATTTGCATTTTGAAAACACACAGAAACACGCGCACACTAAATCTGTCTAAACTAAGTACAGCAAGTTGCGTGAACGAGCGTCAAAAGCCAACTGTTGATCAATTATCTTACAAGTCACAAGTCCGCCAATTACGTTTCTGTCATTAATTATGTCTTCAAGAAAAATTCGAACTGACGATTTGAAACAGGTCCGTTTTACATAACTCTTAAAGGAAAATCAAGATTGATCAGAAACACACCGAGTCCAACGTTTGAACTCTTTTGGCATGTTGCTCCAGATGCTAGTGACTTGAAACTTTTGTTGACTGGACCACCACAAAAGAAGGGTTCTCATTTTTAATAGGAAGTACAACTTGGAGATTACAAATTTTTCTTTTGTTTATTTCTCGAGTCCACTCTAGGACATTTATCAGAAACGTGTCTGAATATTGTGTAACTGTTTCTAATGTCTATTCCGCGTTAAACATGGCTGCTGAGTCGAGAGTTAAATTTTCCACGAATCGTTGTCGGAAAAATCTATGCCAGAAATAAAAACACTATGACTGTATTTGTCTTAATGATACTTAAACCTTTCTGGGAGAGCTTCTCATATATATATATATATATATATATATATATATATATATATATGCATGTATGTATGTATGTTGTACCAGTTTTTTCCTTTGACCAATTTCTATACCAAAATAAAAGAGACCAGTCTACCTGACTTTTGGTCCATAGCTGGAGACAGAATAATTGGTTTCATGCCATTCCCAAAGTTATTTGTGCTATATGAAATGCAAACAGCCTCATTCATGATTTGAATTTGGGGAGACGTGTCCATTTAAAACGACGATAATAACACTACGGCGATATATTCATATACATTTCAGATGTAAATATATGGAATCACCTGAAAATCGTGTTCGTGAAATTCCTAATCGTGAAGAATATTATTTTAAATTATTCTATCTTATACAAATATCGCTATATTGCATGCATTTTGCTGTGCACAGTACATTATATATATATATATATATATATATATATATATATATATCCTCGGATTTATGCATATATTTATATAAAGATCCTATCTGAGGTTATTATGCAAATCAAATAAACTTTAAAAAATTAAATTTTTATGAAAAATATTCGTCAAATTAAAACTAGTCCTTTTCACCTAAAGTAAAATGTCTAATTAAATTTTTCCGTTTTTTTTAATGCGTTATTGTTGTGATATTTGGATTTACAGAAATGTTTTGGCTGATGATTAAACTAATATTAGCTTAATACCTTTGATTAATAGGTTAGTTAATTAGTTTAAAAGTCTTACCAACACTTGGTTATTTTATCTTAATTCCTGTTTATGCGAATGATTTTAAAGTGAAAAATTTGTAGGTAACATTCTTTAAGGAACTAGCGCACATTTGTTTAAATGCAATACAATTGTTATACTAATTGCTATCAAATTCGAAATATTCAATATAATATCAATTAATTGCTTTTGCACAGTAATTTTTTTTCAAGTATAGTAAATAATTAAACAGTTCTATTTGATCTATAGATGGGACCCTAACAGATGTTACCATTCTGGTTCAGAATGGTCTTGGGAGTAAGGCAATGAATAGGTACTCTGCATTCCCCAAAACTGAAGACTAGAGCCTCACCATCAGATCGTTTAGTCTCCTACGTAGGATACTGTTTGTGAGGGTGTCTAACCTTTCTGCTGAAATGCATTCGGCCTAGTCTACAACCCCAACGAATAGGACTAAGCCTAAGGCCTCTTAAATCAAATAAAACAGTTTTCTTTTCTCCATGATTTTTGTTGAAAAATGGTAAAGGTAAGGATCTGAAAAACAGTCGATAACAAAGTTATTTCGTCAGGGGAAAGTCAACTTTGATGATATCAAGTGAGCTTTGCAGAGATCATCGAATGATAAAGAAAGCTGTCCAAAATATACGTTGAGAACTCGAAGCAAATGAAAAGGCTTTAAGAACTTGCTTCTTTGTGTTGAACGTAAAGCGAGTTATAGCGAAACAATCACTTCTTATCAGAACTCCAATCTTTAAAAAGGCTGGTATTGAGGAAGCCAAGAAAGAAAAAAGGTGTAAAATACGTTGTGAATTAGAATCTTTAAAAAAAAGATCTTGTGGGCAACGTTCCCTCCCTATAGCAAGTACTTTAAAGCGTCAAAATTGGACCAATAAATACATAAAGATTTACTTTTCTAAAGTAACTTTTTACGGAAAAATCTCGATTGATAATTGATAGAATTGATGGATGGCTTAAGGAATGGATTTAGTAAATTCAGATGCGCTTATGGCTAGATGATGGCAACAAGGAGGTGGTAGTATGAAGATATGAGCAATAATCATCAAACAAATCATAATGGAACCATTCAAAGTCGATGAAGGAGTTAAACTGACCTATGCTAAGTATTATGATTTTATGGACAAGATTTTACTTGCATATTTCAATCCCAGCCTTACAGTTTCAAAGTAAAATCTTTATTTATACACGACAATACTTCTTTTCGAGTATCTAAGGTTACACATGAATTCTTTCAGCTGAAACGATTTAATGGAGAGAAGATAATGGAATGGTCACCATCAAATCCTGATCCAAATCCGATCGAGAATCTATGGTCCGCAGCAAAGATGAAATTATATGAAGGTAGCAAACAAACTAACAGCAGAGCAAGCCATAGAGAAGTAATTAATACTACTTTGTCGGAAATTGAACCAGATGGAGTAAAAAAATAGCAAAATGAGTGGATAATGGATTATTTACTTTCATTGAGAACAAGTTTCATCGTGGTAAAATGTAAAGAATTCAAAATTTGATATGAGTTTATTTTTTTGTTCTATCATATGTTTTGATCAATTTTTGATGATTTTATTACCATTTTATGAATTTAGTAACTTTGATAAAACTCATGGTTACGACCTAAAATTCTATTTCAGGTTTGGTTTTGTCATCTAAATTGATTGTTTAAAATCTGACAAATATTTCCCTCCAGATTTCAAATTCTGAAGTTTATGTGATTTGCTTTATAACTTGATAAGGCTCTCTCTCTCTCTCTCTCTCTCTATATATATATATATATATATATATATATATATATATATATATATATATATATATATATATATATATATAAGGAGAGAGCGCGCGAGAGAGAGAAAGAGAGAGAGAGTGCGTGTGTTCACAAATGGTCCGGGAGACCTGGGTTCATTTCTAGGTCGCGTTATACTAAAGACTTTAAAAATGATACTTCATACCTCCTTGCTTAACACTCAGCAATATAAGGGTAAAGAGGACCAATCCGGGAAAAGGTGTAGCGCCCTCCCCTACACCTCGGTGTTGTAGCTATTGATAAGGGAGCCTTCTGGTCGTCATCGAATACGGTCGCCAACTTTACTACTATATATATATATGTGTGGGGGGGTGTCCAGTGTTTTTGCTGTTATAAATATGGACAATAATTTATGTGAATGGAAATTTATATAGATATATCAATAGAAACGTATCTTCTAAATATGTTTTTAGAGGGTATCCATAACTGTGAGCAAAAAGGAACATTTAAAATTTTAAACAATCCTCACAGATGCTGGTAAGTGAAAACTTATTTCAGTTAATAAAAGATATAAAAATGTTCGTTGCATTAAAGGAAAACGAAATCGTTTAGATAAGGATAGGGATAGGGCGAGAAAATAGAAGATACATAACTACTTCTATATGAACAGAAACACATAAATAGAATGAGTGTAATAGAAAAAGATATAATCATAATAAAATAGAAATAAGTTGTATGTAACACTACGAGGATGAAATAAATAAAAGGGGAGATAGATAGATAGATAGATAGATAGATAGATATGACTAGGAGAATATACATTTTTTTTTTTATCGGCGCCTTGCCCAACAGTAAAACATATTGCCCATGACCAAGAATATTTTCCAGAATCTAATTTCTGAAACTGGAAAGTTATGTTTATTTATTCTTTCATCCATCTTTTTTTTCCCGTCCTTTCTACCCTTTGGCCCGAACCCAGCATCCATATTTTTCCTGAAACTGATTTGTCTATTAAGAATAATGTGCAATTGGTTTTATTGCCAATGATCCGTGACCGACGATCAAACTAGAAATTGCTGATAGAAAGTTGATTGATTTTTCGATTCATTTTTAAAATCAACCAAGCATAGAATTCGTAATTACCAAACATAGCTCGTAGGGGAGGGGCGAATTTTGTAGTGACAATTCGGCAGGAGAGTTGCCTTGTGTGTGTTTTACATATCGTCATAAAAGGAAAGAAAAGCCATGCAGTCCAGAATGAAAAGTAATAATATTTGAGCTTTACTCAATCCAAGCATTAAATGGAATCGCTTTGCACATAGAAGAGAAGCAAGTGTAAACATTTTCGGCCTTGTAATTAATTGGGTGCGCCTCGACTGTTGTACAGGGACAAAACACCGCCGGGGCAGTCGAAAATTACAATTCGCATGGCAAGCATCGTTACTCGCTTAGATAAGATTTAATGTTGATCACTGATATGATGACCAGTCCTGTTTAAAAATCTTTGCTCAAAGGCAGTGAACGATACATATATAAAAAAAGAAGAGGACGAGGGTCGGACGTTATGGCGATAAATATGTACATAAAAAAAGTGAAATTTTCGCGATCTCTGGTCAAAAGAAGTATAGGAATGATTCTTTATGGGCCATGGCTTTTCCTGATTAAAACCTCTGCTCGAACGAGCTTAGGGGTCAGCAACAATACAAGTGGAGTCAGGATTCGTTGTGATCCAAATCATTTGGACTCCTATCTGATTAGGATCTGAATTGATCCAGCCAGTCGAAACATGTAATCACAGCTGCAAAGGAAAAATGGCGCTTTTGTTATTTCCTTTAAAATTAGCCGGATAAACATAACCAAACTGGATCCAAATTTTCACAAACAAATAAAAAATGTTTGTTATATAAATCGCTGTTGTTCAGTATCTATCTATCTGTCTATCTAAGTCGAGTACCCGTGGCGCAGTACCTAATGTGCTGGGCTGCTACATCGTCGTAAGCGAGTAACATTAACATTTAGACAAATAAACATAGGAAATGCATGGGTTCGATTATATCTCCAGCTATTGGTTAAATGGTACCACAACTGTACTTCTACGTGGTGCATACGATAAGATTCCAGACTTCCTATGGGCAATTTATTGAGAGTACACTCATGAAACTCTAGTCTCCTTCGAAGTAATCTCCTCCGGCTGCAATGCACGTGTTCTACCGTTCAAACAACTTCTGGAAGGCCCCATGGAAGTCTTCTTGTATGAACATGTCAATGACCTTCGTCACCGCCTCTTCCATCTCCTCAATTGCCTCATAACGACAGCCTCTGGGCTTAGGGAATAACCAAAAGTCACAGGGAGCAAGGTCTGAACTATAGGGAGGCTGAGGAACTGTCTTGATGCCCATCTTGGTCAAATAGTCTGTGACAAAGATGGAGTGGTAGACTGGTGCATTGTCCTGGTGGAAATGCCACTGACCCGATTTGAAGGGTGCTGGCCTCTTCAGACAGAATCTCTTCCTGAACTCCCTTAAAACCTCAAGATAGTAACCCTAACCCTAACCCTTCGGCCAATCAACTCTGGTTTATTGACTTCTTTACTCCTCCCATGCCTCTCATTATCCCTCACAGACTCCTTACTTTCCTGGAATCTCTTATGCCACTCAAAAACTGAGGTTCAATTCATGCAAGATGCTCCAAAAGCAGTCTGAAACATTCCATACATTTCTGTGGCATTTTTTCCAAGTTTAAAACAGAATTTTATTGCATATCGTTCTTCTAAAGTGTCAGATTGCATTTTTGAAATTCACCAGCAGTGACAATCAGGATTTAGTAGAATGTATTCCAATTGCTGCTGTAGCTGTTCATTTGAACCTGAAATCATTAAAAATTGGTCAGTCATCTCATAAGATGCATAGCAATTAGATACTGAATTTTCAAGAGTCTACGACAATTTTAAACGCCCATACGAAAAAAGTCTGCAAACTTATCTTATGCACCTCGTATATTAACTCACCAACGAAAGTTGATATACCGTTAAACGAAGAAATTAAAACCTATCTATCTCTATTTTTATATCAATCAATCAATCTGTTTTTTCAGTAACAAATTATCTGTGTCAGTAGTTTGTTTATACCTATCATAGATACTGAGATAGACAAGCTAATATGCATATATATATATATATATATATATATATATATATATATATATATATATATATATATATATATATCAGCGCTCGGTACAATTTTGGGAAATTCATCCACCAATTCCAATCTGAAACCAAGACGCCTATTAGAAAACTTGAAAGATTCATCAGCAAATTACTTTTTTCTAACTCCGCTTTTATGTAATTTTGTTATGTTATAAAAAACTAAAAACTTTTTAAGCACTTTAAAAAGCATTCTTTATATATGCAAACAACCCCTGATGATTGCCTATGAAAGGTCCGAAAGCATTCGGGACAATTTTGGTAAATTCCTCCAACTCGAACCTGAAACACAGACACTTATCCGGAAACTTGAAAGATTCATCAGCATCTCAGTTTTATCCAACTCCGCTTATATATATATATATATAGAAAAAGATTGCAGTATATATATATATATATATATATATATATATATATATATATATATGTGTGTGTGTGTGTGTGTGTGTGTGTGTGTGGCAATCTCTCTCTATAGTATGCTTTTCTAGTGATCAAATGTATATCAAATAAATCTTTCTCACCGGACAAGGTTTCAAAATATTGATTCAATTTTATAAAAGTGTTCCCAAAAATTTTCTTCATTGCCAACTTTTTCATGTATTGATAATGGTCAATGGTATTTCTAAGATAGGGAGAGAATTTTAAAAATGTTTTAGTTTTTCTATGCCATCATTTTATATCACAGTCTTAGATAATTTAGATATTTATTGATAACCTTCTTCTTTTTTAAGCAAAAGTTGAAAATTAGACAGTCTGAATATTGCACAGCAACTTAAAAATATTCGATAGAACATTTTTCTTTTAAATAGTTTATGGTAACACACACACACACACACACACACACACACACACACACACACACACACTCTCTCTCTCTCTCTCTCTCTCTCTCTCTCTCTCTCTCTCTCTAACACACACACACACATTTATCTTCATACTCCTCATGCTACATCCAATTGTTTCCATTGTTTTACGCTTATGTGGCTCGTATGATACACCCAACCCCAGAAGGTGTTATCAAGTGAAAAGAGAAGCGCTAGAATAACTACTTTGGAGTTTCAATGTCGTTTGAATATACATATCCGGTATGACGTTTGTTGGATTTTCATGTAATTGTATCTTCTAAGCAGAAAAAAAAATTACACTCACTTGTATTTTCTTAAGTTTTTACCTGTATAATTCTACCTTTACCTTTTTTATAATTCTAATATAGGCTTTGTGCATTGATTATATTACTGTTATGCTTAATTTACTTTTTTGATGAGGGTCCTCTTGACCTTCCTAATTTTTTTATTTTGATAGCGCATTATATTTAGATATTTGCACTGAAAAATTTTATATAATAAACCGTGTCGCTTTTTTCGCTGTCATTATTTTTTTCAAAAGTTCACCTTTTTTCAACATTTACAGAAAAAATATTATCACAAAGTAAAATTCAAAGATTTGGGTCTATTTTAGCTCACTCTTCATTTTGTTTTCAAGACTAAATTTTTTTGGTCTATACTTTCACGACACTATTTCCACTTTACTTTATGTAGTAAGGTGGTTGAGGAATTTTTAGCGAATTATTTCTATTTCTTTTTTCATCAATCTATGTTTTTTATATTTAGCAGCTTTTACTACCTTATTTCTCTTATAGTACACGATATGTTATTATTTACGCAGGAAACTTTAGTATCGTGAAAATTCTGTTTTTTTTTCTTTCTCCAGAACTGTATTTTGAAAGTACAGGATTGTTAAATAATGCGCGGGAAAATATAATTAAATAGCAAATTCAAAGATTTGGGATTACCTTAGAAGACATCCTCTGCTCTCGCAGCCATGGCTGCCATTGGGATTCGAGTATGGTCATCACATGCCATCATTTTCTATCAATAACATACCGAGCAATTCCTGAGGCAGAAGCTTTTCTATAGAAAAAAAATACGGTGCATCGTTGTCAGTACCAATTACTAAATATGAATAACATGAACCTGAAAAGAAGACTAATCTGCATCATGAAATACTATTAATATTTTAGATTTTCTATCGTAGTTTTCTGCATAGATCATAACAAAGGTTTAGGATACATAATTGACATTTTTTATCTCCTAGTGAGATAGAGTATTGAAATCATCGCATCCATTTCGGAATAAGTGTGCTAGGTAGATTTGGACTAAGAGTGAGTTTATTCACCTTTTAGCAGATCTTATTTCTAATAGTGTAGGGCTTTAATAGTTCAAATTTTAAAAACGGTATGGTAAGAAAATACTATAGAAACAAATATTCATAAAAGTACACACACACACACACACAAATATATATATATATATATATATATATATATATATATATATATATATATATTTCATTATTATAAAAACGAATACATTCTCGTAGAACACTCTACAATGAAAACTGATATATTATCTGGTATTATATATCCTCATTATACGCCGCATAGAAACTCTAACAAAAATAAAGGTGCTTCAATTCATTAAACAAAAAGATGTTTGAATTTATACACTGTAACTAATAATATCGGTTTTCATTGTTAAAAGAAACAAGAAAATTCTAGTTCGTTTGGTTGAGAGGAAAATTTACTTTTTTATAGAAAATAGGTGCGTATTTGTGTAAATCAAATTATATATATATATATATATATATATATATATATATATATATATATATATATATATATATATATATATATATATATATCAGTTATATCAAGTCGGTGTCCGAAGACTATCGGTGTGGAGTATTCATGTATAGAATATATGAAGGATTTCATATAAATCTATGGGAGTGCTCAATTAATGGCTATTGCTATATATTCCTTTTTTCGGTTTAGGAATATAAAAATCACATACAGAACGAATAAAATGTAACTGGAAGAAAACTCAATTGCGGTAAAATTAAGAGACGCATATTATATTCTTCGCCGAAATAAATTTGTAATGACAGTATAACCGTGGTTGAGTTTGTTCCTGTTACATTGCATATATATATATATATATATATATATATATATATATATATATATATATAATTCAATGAAAGTAGTCTGAGGATTAGACTAAAAGGTAATAATCCAAGGAGAATTGAGTGCTCAATTTCAACAGCTATAGAATATATAATTTAAGATTTAAAGTATACTGAAAATCATGTGCAGAGCAAAAAACTTTTTTTTGATCAAACGAATAAGAATCCAATTTTGTAAATCCATTATAAATTTATTTCAATAATATTAAATGACTTCATCACATGGAAGAAATACAGTTATATATTTGAATATAATGTAGAAACGTTTACATAGCTTCCAGCAAAAAACGAATTTAAAATTTAGAAAAAAAATTATTTTTCAATTAATAAAACCAAGCTTTTTTTTCGTTTGACACACACACACACACACACACACACACACACACACACACACACACACACATATATATATATATATATATATATATATATACATATATATATATATATATATTAACGAATATAATTTTTATGCATTCTGCTTTGAAAAAAAAGATAAGTCATTCAATATGACTGAAATAAATTAATAAATTGTAATTTGGAATTACAAAATTGAATTCTTTTTCGTTTGATTTTTTAAAAATGTTTTTGCTCCGCACCAGATTTTCGGTATATTTTTTAATCTGAAATTGATTATATATTCAATAGCCGTAAACATTGAGCACTCAATTGGATATTCGCATTTTCCTTGGAATATTATCGTTTAATCTAATCCTTAGACTGCTTTCCTCGAATTATATATATATTTAATGCTTCTCATCACAAATAGAGCACTATACGTGATTCATCTATAATACGGACAAGATATTTTTTATACAACTGTTGCTGGAAAATGGAGGAAAATTTAATCCAAATTTTTCTATGAAAAACATCCCATTTCCATCTGAAAATCAATTTGTTTTATCTTGATCAGATAAAATACTTGACTTCATGAAGGGGATTTGGTGAAATCCAGAGATGACAGATAATGAACAAAAATTTAAATTTAAATCGCTACCTAGTAAGAAAATGTTGGAACAATTTGAAGAAAACCTATTTAAATTAGTTTAAAAAAATCAAATTTAGAAGTATAAATGATGAATTAAAAAAATTAAAATTTTGTAGGTGACATCAATTAATAAAAAAAATTAGATCAGTGCTGATAAATCAAGAAACATACATAAGACTGATCCATCACAAAATAGGACAATATGAAATAATAAGACAACAGAAAAATATAGATTAGATCAAGGAGATATTTACTATCAACCTAATAAAGATATATATCATTTTCCAAATAAAGTCAATATAAAACAAACTAGGTAAACTGGATAGAAAAAATCCATATATTACCTTTAAGGACCATAATCAGAACTTTGAAAATAATAAACAAGCCAGATTGATTAACCTGACAAAAATCAAATTGGAATTAATATCGAAAGGTTTAGTACAGAAAATTGAAACAAAATCAGATTCAAGATATATCCAATGGAAGAACTCACTAGACACTATAAATTGGTTTTAAAATATCAAATACAAGAAAATACTACTTTTATACAATTTGATAATATCGACTTACCCATCAATAACTAACATAATACTATTACACAGAATGAATGTAGCTAGGATTATTCTTATTTAACTAAAGAAGAATTAGACATGATATTAGCGTATAGGAAATCTGTGCTAATGAATAACGACACTACAGAAGTAAACACGGGTGCTGATAATTTTGACGTTACAATGGGATCATTCGACGTGGTTTTAATTCCTGATCTAATTGGTTTATACATAATAGATAGACTTGATAGAATCATAGAATCAAATAACATCGGTTTATATAGAGAATGTTGTCCAATTTCCCTCCCTAATAGTAACGGGCCCCTAACATCTAAAATATAAAAGAAAGTTTAAATCTATGGGGTTAAAATTAGAAGTTATTTCGAACTCAAAAATAGCTTATGTTTTAGATGTCACTTTTAATTTGAATGATAATTCTTATAAAGCATTTAATAAGAGCAATAATATACCGAAACATATTAATGTTAGTTCTAACCACCCAACGTTTATAATTAGACGAATTCCTAACGCGATTAATATAAGAATAAATAGATTCTCATTATCAAAAAGGGTTTTTAATAATCACAAAGAATTCTATAATGAAGCCATACATAACAGCAATTAGAAAAATGAACTTAGCTACTTAGAAACCAAAACAGACTATCATAATGAGGATAATACTTTTAAAATCATATAACTAATAATAATAGAAACATGAATAATATTAGAAATAAAAACATTAAAAAAATTAGGCGTAGAAAAGTATTTGATTTAACTTCCCTTTTTGCAACTCTCTGATATTGACATCGGGAAATATTAAGTGGGTTTAATAGACAAATATTTTAAAGAAAAAAAAATAACCCCCTTAGCAAAATAATTAATTGGAAAAATGTAAAAATTAGTTGTTCTTGTACCAATAATATTTCTTGAATTATTTACAACCACAACGAAAAATTAATTGACAAACTTTACTGGTATAATAATGACAACTTAAAACAATCTTTTTTTTTCTTTTCTTTTTTCAATTTAATTCACAATAAAATTATATTTTAATTGTAAAATAAAAAATGAGGTGTAACCTAACCTAAAGAATATTGTATATCAAGCTAATATGCCAATTAAAGAATATAATTGTAATTAAAAAGAATACATAAGTATTGCCAGTATGAACTGGAATCTTTGGTGTTACCGTCGACTCCAATCATTAAAAAACCCAGCATTTAAAAATAAAATTTCCCTATCTTAGAACTACAGATCTTTGAAAAAGTTAGGATTAATGCCAATTATTAACGGAAAAAAATCATTAAAAGATCTTCCTTTACAAACAGTTCACATGGTAAGTGTAATTCATACTTAGATGATAAAATACGTAGACATAGATATAACATCTTAGTATGATTTAATTTGATATATTAAATTTAATGAAAGTATTTAACATTATAAAACATTTAGGTGACATTCAATTTAATTCTAACAATTGAAATATTAATGTATAATCAATATAATTGATTGAATATTTTAATTATATATATATATATATATATATATATATATATATATATATATATATATATATATATATATTAAAAAGATTTCGTATTTATACTTAGATGAGAAAATATCTAGACATAGATATAACTTGTATGATTTATTTTGATGTATTAAATGTACTGAAAATATTTAACATTACAAAACAATTAGGTGACATTCAATTTAATTCTAAAAATTGAAATATCAATGTATGATCAATATAATTGATTGAATATTTTAATTATATATATATATATATATATATATATATATATATATATATATATATATATATATATATATATAAAAGATTTACTATTAATATATTTTCTTTTCAAAAGAAAACAATTTAATATAATATGTATTTTATAAAAGATTCATTATTAATAATATGGTCCTAAATATTAGGGTGAACTATTCAATTTAATACATCATTTTAGTATGTATGAATAAATCTTTAATAACTCGACTAAATAAATTTATATTAACAACTACTATTTGATGTAGTAATCATTTAGAAAATTAGCAATTCTCTGATACGTTAATCCGATATCTATTACTATTATGCTAATTTTTCCTTATATTAATAACATGAAATCTTTACATGTTTCATAATAGTAATAACTATTTGGTTATACTAATATTAATATTATTTTATGTATTTGACTATATGTATTATATTGTTTATAATATTTTCGATTTACTTTATATTCAACGAGATAAGGAATTAATTTTTGTGCATATTTCATTCAATGGTTTTTCAGATTGCTATTAACATATTTTATAGTATTCACCGTTTTTAAAATTCAGTAATGTTTTAGTTTATATTGTACGGTTTTTTTCTTCAAAGAAAAATGCATAAACTTTATATTTTTTAATATATACTTATATTTCCACCGTAAAAAAAGCTTTATTTTTTTTATTTAAAGATTTTTTAAATTTTAATTCTCTTTTTGCTGGAATCAATATAAGCGTTTCTACATTATATTCAAATATATAACTGCATTCTTCCATCTGATATAGTCATTTAATATGACTGAAATAAATTTATAGTGGAATTACAGAATTGAATTATTTTTCATTTAATATATATATATATATATATATATATATATATATATATATATATATATATATAAGTTGTTGGCGACCGTAGTCGAGGGTGACCCGAAAGCTCCCTTTTCAATAGCTACTACACCGAGGTGTAGGGGAAGGCACTACTCATTTCCCTTGATTGCCCCATTTTACCCTTGATACTCACCTTATAACGCTGAGTGTTAAGCAAGGCGGCGTCAAGTACCATTTTTTGAGTCTTTGGTATGACTCGACCAGGGATTAAAACCCGTTATCCCGGGGCATTTGCGAACACTCTAACCATTAGACCAATGGACCAATGCTAAAAATAATCTTTTCATGCGGTCTCGAGTTTTCTAACGTGATTTTGTACTGCGATTGTTTTACGACTGTAAGTGACATATTTGTTGTTATTCAAAGCGGAATTTTTAAGGATAACCCATAACTGCTTAATAGGAATGAGATATGGGGGAGTACAAAGTCAGCTAATGGTATACCCTGAAAATTATGCAAATAACATTATCATGAAATTATAAGTGAAATCAAAGATAATTGATGATAATTAGACATTAAGTTAAATGTATCATTTTAACTTTGAAATGTCAGCTGATTTATCGAGCATAATTTTTTTTAGAAAATTTAAACATATTGAAAATATCTTATTCCATTGAACTATAATTTCTATTTGCATTATTAGATTATAATAAAGTCATTCATAAAGAATTAAAAGTAATGAACTCCACTGACAGAATAAAAATGAAACAACTATTTTTTGTGAGTAAAATATTTTGAAGTACTTTCTACATTATGATACACTTTCGTATTCACCAAATCATGAGCAGCCGTACTCATCGTATATTCACTTACTAAAGTCATTATCTAAATTTATTCCATATTTCGTCGTAGGCGGCATAATTTTAAAGGGGAAAGATATTATGAATTATATTTTGTGTATCAGGTGTTCAGATATTTAAAGGGTATAATTTCAAGTGTTCATTAGACTTGTTATAAATTCACTAAGTCCTCTTAAAGAACTTTATGATATAACTAAAATAAATAATGATGTTCAAAAAATAGATAAAGATATTTCAAATTCTGTACGGAATATTTTTATCAAGTAAGCAATGCATACCATGATTCTTAGTAATACACGCTAGGGTAACAATCAATCAAATTAAATACTCAAAACCAGCCAACCGGCTCGTACACCGGTACATGCATCTTGCTCTTATGTTGGCATATAGTGGCTATAAGTCTTTTATAATATAACTGTTCATAATTTTGGAAGATTACGGTAATCAACGACAAGCACATGCACACATAGACGCATACATAATGAGACAAGTGCATACACACTAATGCACAAACATAGCTAGATAGATAGGCCGATGCATGTTTATGAGTGCACATGCGTGCATAAATGTGCGGTGTATGAATAGTATGCTTGCATTATCTGAACTGACTTTTCTTTTTTTATAAAGGAAACCTTTAATTTAGTTTAACAGGTAATGTATGGGCAGTTGTTTCAAACTGTAAATGGTTTAATATGTATTATAATTAAATGGTATATTCTGTGCTTTTAATATCTATGCGCATATACGGGGTACATTCAAAAAAGTTCTAGACCTGACCTTTTTTGTACAGGCATTTAAAATTATCGTAGACTCTCACGTTTAAATGAACAGCTACAGCAGCGATTGGAAAACATCCTAGTAAAGCCTGATTGTCACTGATGGTAAATTTCAAAAATACAATGTGGACGTAAGGACACTTTAGAAGAACGGTATGCAATAGAATTCTATTTTAAACTCGGAAAAAGTTTACAGAAACGTATGTAATGCTTCAGACTGCTTTTCGACCATCTTGCATGAATCGAGCATCGGTTTTTAGGGGTATAAGAGATTCAAGGAAGGCAGGGAGTCGGTGAGGGATGGCGAGAGGTGTGCGAGGAGTAAGGAAGTCAATAGACCAGAGTTTATTGGCCAAAGGGTTAGGGTTACTATGTTGAGATTTTAAGGGAGTTCAGGAAGAGATTCCTAGGAAATAGGCCAGCACTTCAAATCGGGTCTGTGGCATTTCCACCAGGACAATGCACCAGTCTACCACTCCATCTTTGTCACAGACTATTTGACCAAGATGGGCATCAAGACAGTTTTTCAGCCTCCCTATAGTCCAGACCTTGCTCCCTGTGACTTTTGGTTATTCCCTAAGCTCAGAGGCTGTCGTTATGAGAAAATTGAAGAGATGAAAGAGGCTGTCAAAGGTCATTGACACGTTCACACAAGAGGACTTCCATGGGGCCTTCCAGAAGTTGTTGGAACGGTAGAAAAAGGGCATTGCAGCCGGAGATTACTTCGAAGGGGACTAGAGTTTCATGAGCGTACTATGAATAAAAGTGCCCATACGAAAAAAGTCTGGACACTTATTTAATGATTCTCGTATATATATATATATATATATATATATAATATATATATATATATATATATATAATTACTAATATTTATATACATGTATTTCTGTATCTACTGTTTTTTCGCTTCCTCTCTCTCTCTCTCTCTCTCTCTCTCTATATATATATATATATATATATATATATATATATAATGTAATGAAATAACCCCTCTTCCCCACACCCCAGCAATAGTAGTATTACTAACCATTGTTTAAGTGCATACAGATTACTCTATGCAGGACTTTAAATGAAGAACTCTTAGCGTATGACTTCAGCGCAGGATCCATGTGATTGACCATTGCTTGGAGTAAATACTACCCTTGCAAGAATAGTAATATTACTACTAATCTACTTCTTATATTAGTACACCCGTCCGAATAAACCTGCCTTTCTGTTTTATCAACCTAAAATGTTGTCAATTCTTAACCGCTCGGAATAGCCAGTCATTGTTTTCATTTACGTTATAACTATGTATATAAATATATGATTACAACATTCGTAAATTTATGTACATGTATATGAGTATTTCCCTTTCTTTCTTTCTCTTTCACTTTCGCTTTTTACCTGTGTCTCTCTATATCCATCTCTCTCTCTCAATATATATATATAATTCTATGAAAAATTCGCAATGCGCTTTTTGAATCAGATAAGAACGGCATAATATATTTCTTGCTGGATTATCTCATTCACTACTTTCTTAAGTATATATATATATATATATATATATATATATATATATATATATATATATATCACAAACAAGGACACACACGCGCCATTATATATATATAAATATATATATATATATGTGTGTGTGTGTGTGTGTGTGTGTGTGTGTGTGTGTGTGTGTGTGTGTGTGTGTGTGTGTGTGTGTATTTCATTCAATTTGCCAGTGTTGCACCTGCCTTCCCAGGAGATTCTTGTTGATAGGGTAGACGAGCTTCGAAGAAGAATTTTTCAGCGACAAATCTGATAGACAAAATTTACTCATGTGTTACACGCAGATTGCTTTACCAGATAATAATGCTGGGTTGCTTCGATTCTCACCATTTCTAGGTGTCTTCACTAATCGGGGGATTATCGATTATTTAAAGAAGGCTTCCAACCACATAATACTAAGGAAGACCAATCATGCCATAACTATAAATATGTTCATTCGACAAATCAAATAAATAAATGATATCGAATGTTGAAAGTCAACAGGCTCTAAACAGACTTTATTTACCCATCTACAATAATTCAAATATGTACTCACGGATCTATACATTTATACATACACGTATATAAAACATACACACGTTCGAATGCTCATCCGTCCTTGTATTCATGTACTTTTAAACCAAAATATGAAATCCCTTGATTGAATTATATTTACGTATATGAGCATGCAAAATTTGGATATATTATTTTCCATATGCTGCTAAATCATTAGTTCTGACTCAGTCAATAAGTATCAATTTACATTGTAATATATGTATATATATTCATACAATAAAATATACCTAAACTAAACTGATGTAGTTTTTTAAATATATATGTTCATTTCGATTGTGCCTCCGGAAAAAACAAAATTAATTCTTACATTGGCTATACAACCAGAACATTATATTGTCGTCTTTCTTATCACTTTTCTGAAAATAGCTCCATAATTTAACACACGAATTGCACTAACTAATTTACATCTTCCCGTGTAAAGAAGATTCTCGCAGATAATACAATAACTATTTATAAAAACCGTAATAAAAAAAGATTACTAATCCTAGAAGCAATATGCATAAAAAAAGAAACAAATATAAATGAAATTGCATTTAACACAGGAACCAACATATTGAATATTTTTATAACTAAAATCACTAACTCTATTAGTAAATTTTTTACCAATCGAATGTTTTAAAACCAAACGCTGAAAATGTTCCAACCAAAAACTTAAAAAAAAAAAATACAAATTATCAAAACAGCAAAAACTTAACAGTCAACTCAAAACTGCACTACCCCTGATCACGAACAAAAGTCGAAAGCGCTTGGGCAGAAGATATAGGACAGTTTCTTTAACATTTAGATTCAGACTCTTAAAAAATAACAAGGAGTATGGAAAAACTAAAATTAAAAATTATAAAGTGTTCCAAACTTGGTTGAATAATAATTTGCGGCATATATATATATATATATATATATATATACATTACCCATCGCCTTCATCAGGACGAGGATGTGAGACAAGAGAACTTTTTGGGAGGAGGTCGGTTTAAAATATTAAAAAAATTCCTTATACTCACCCCGACACTCACACACACACACACACACACACATATATATATATATATATATATGTTTATACCGAAGTTTGGAATGTGATATATTTTAAACAGAATGCAGCAGATTTGATATCAGAGATTTCCTTCTCCTATAGTGGTTGGCATACCAATTTAAAGAGCTCAATCTTCCTTTCTAAATCACCACTGGAGTGAGAATTGTAGAATATCTTTCTCAAAGTTTTGCATCCAATGATATGTAAAATGAAAACAGATTTCTGGGGATTGAATTCGGGTTGCCGTGACAATTTCCTCCGATGATAACCGTTATCTGAAGCGCCTCTAATATATATATAAACAGACAGGTGTACAACTCCAAGGGAATACTATGTTAAAAAGGCATGGAGACATGATGTTAAAAGGTAATGGATTTGAAATCAATAAAAATATATCGTAGAATAAATCCTAAGGTGTCTTTCGACCTAATATTCCTAAAGGAATATAGTTGACGGTAATTGAGAAATTGACGATTAAAACAATTAAAAGTGTGATATTCAATGAGTAGAGAGAAGAAAAAATTAATGACATCATAATTATATATCCTTCCATAGATCCCACTTATGTGTATATTCCAGTAGCGTATATAGGACCGGACGCTGTGTATTGACGACGAAAGTTTCTGATATGTTAAAATGATCTTTTTTGTCTTGGCCTAATGAAAGACCTTGAAAGACTTGTCTAAAATATGTTCACTACAAGTATCCATGCTAATTAAATAGTCACTAATAGCGGACTTATGAAACTATGAGTGCTTGGATGGGCCTATTCGTTCCTGTGTTATGGGAACCTGCTGGGTAATGTTTTACTATTAGTCTTTGAATGGTTTAACCTACGTATTTATAATTTACTAAGCGTTTTTGCTTAGATGTGGCACAAGGTCTAATAAATGAGGCAACCAACGAGACTCGAACTCTCGCTTGAAGGTTTGCATTGGCGTTGAAATCGGTATAAGACTAAGAATTATTAAAAAGGCGAGAAAACATACAAAGGAAAAGATGGGACAGCTTTCCCTAGTACTGAAGAGGATATGTGCAATGTCGAAATAAAAACAGATATACCGTCAATGTAATTATATCAGCAAGATTTTTGACTGTTAGATCGGACATTTAAGGTGTTCAAACGTTTTCTTATTATTAAATTTTAAAATTTCGAATGTGATACTCTTCATGATTAACCTTTCAAGATAACCAATGGAAAGAAAAATCTCAATGATGTTCTTCAGTTTCAATCTTGGTTTTCACGCTGAAAAAATTGTAAGATCACTATGGGTAAGGGTTTTAATAAAATTGATTTTCCTAGTATTTAGGCAAAATAAATACAACTAAGGTATAACCCCTTGAAAGGGAGTTTCCTGTAAATGCTGGTGGCAAAATATTTCGTTTCTCTTTTGATTAAAGCGTGTAGGAAAAATAACATTTTGTTTTCCCTCTTTATAGTAAATATTAAAGATTCATGGAGGTTATTTATTCGCTAAAAGAATTTTATCACCTCGTTATGAGATGAAAAAGAATCAATAGTTTCATTGACATTAAGTATAAAGTGATACGGCTTAGGAAACATGTTAAAGAGTAACTACTCCTGAAAACCTAGAAATTATTCGGCAGAGTAGGATCCAAACGGCTACTCATCGAGACACCGAATATTTCCGGGTAAATTTCATTAAAGAAACGGAAGGAAACTGACTTAATAGCCAGCTCCGTCAATTCGACAAAAATATTTTTTTCGAAAGGATAGGGGTGTGACACTGCATAAATAATTATCCCAGGACGAGAGTTCATTTTATGCGCATATGACGTCAAGGGCAGTCTGGCACTTGACCCACCGCAAAATTAGTCCCAGTCAAGACTCCTATTTCGAGCATATGGTAAACCGGCAAATAATGTGGGGATTAATTTGGGGCTAGACTGACCTCCGACGCTGGTTAGGGGGTACCCAATTCCCTTTCACATACCCCACCAAGTCCTTCGTTTTCCTACCCTCTCAGATATCGGAAAAACAGGCTTTGAAGTTAGAAAATATCAACTATAGTCAAACTTCCAAAATTCTCTTGTAATGTTTTAGGGTAGCAATAAGACGTTTAGCGAGAATTAATGAAAGCGATACGAAGCTGAAACAGATATGTGCAAAAGAAGACGACTCGATAGATAAATAACACAACCAAAAGATTTCAACACAAGGATGCATTTAAAACACAGAAGAATTTTAATAGGCGACGACAAAACCAGTTATGATAAGATTTAAGAAACAGTTCCTTTTTCTTTTCGCTTTTCTTTTTAAAATACCGGCAATTTAAGCCAGCAGGAAGTATCAAACATAAATGTCTCTCAACAGTCCTTTTCTTCTTTCTCCTTTTTTCTTTCTTTTTCTTTCATTTGAAAAAATATCTAAGTCGCCGGTCTGAAGCGTATAACAAAGTTCATTCACTAATTTACTATTGATGAAACAAAATCTTTTCAATTTCTCTCTTTCTTCATTTTTTTTATACATATAACTTCCCAATATTTAAGAAGGGTAGAAGGAAAACAGTTTAAGTTGTACTTATCTTTGACGAGGTTTAAATATTCATATTCCTTTCTCTCTTTTTACGGGCCAGTGGCATTCCGGAGCAGGCTGACCTCAGTGATCTGTCGCTATCGCTGACTTTTTCCAAAATTTCTTTTACTCTTTTTACTTTTTTTTGGTCTAAGGGCCAATTATTTGACTTTTTCCTTCTTCCACCGTTCCATCCGGTCACGATACTCGAGTGACCTGGATTCCTTTCTTTGTCCAACGGACAGCAGGTCATAGAGTGCAGGTAGCTTTGACCTTCATTCTCCAACCGTTTTAGCGGTCTGTCTTAGTGGCTGTTGATTCAAACACAGAAGGATAGCGGAATTGATCCCCTTCCCTCTCTCGGTAGCATACCAGGTCACAGGGGGCTTAAGGGGTTATGATTAAGCATATTCTCAAAAATATTTCTGCCTTCATCCAAATGGTCATTGCTAAATGGGCTGGAGATATTAAATGAAAAGAAATATTAAATTAGCAGAAAGTTTTACTTGGCGTCAAAAAGAAGCAAAATGAAAAGCGTCTGAAATGCAATACTCTGAATAGATTCTGAAAATTGAATCAAGAATTTCAACTAACCATTTGACCAGTTTATTCTGGACGGAACCCATTAAAGACAAAATGCATTTAAGAAGAATATTAAATTTATGGATTTTAGGTAATCTATTCATTCTTTGAATGTGGGAGCCAGCTGGACAAATTCTATTATAAAGTTCCTTAGAAATAATTTTCTCTTATCCAATTTTGTATCTTACATTCCGTATCATTTTGTATCTAACATTCCGTCGTAATAGGTATTGTCCAGCAAGAAATCACCTAATTTGTTAAATTTGCAAACATTATCCAATATGTCCGTCATACCAATGTAATGATAATGCTACGCCAGCATTTTTATCAATCAGGGTTAGTAATTTAAATATAAGTCTAAAATATTAAATGTTAGGTTACTTGATGATGTTATTTTCGCCTAAACTATTCATTAGATCTAATAGGAGTGTTTAAAATACAATTAATTTCGACGAGCTTTCATGCCAGCGAAATCTTCGTTAGATGTAGGAAAGTGGTTTTGCTTTTTTTCAACTGAGAATTGAACATTTCGAACTCTCCGAACGTTTATTTATTGGGGGGGGGGTTAACAGATCAACTTTATGGGCTCGGACAACTATCTAACAATAATATTTTCAAAATAAATTTCGTCAAACTTCTGTCAGAGAGATTACCTTATTTTCTTAATTAACACAAGTATTAGATTTGTGGTAAGACAATACCAAAAATAGAATAAAGACACGATGTTTCTATTTATAAGAAATCCAATGCGTCCTGTATTTTTCGAACACATTCAAATCTTAAAAGTATCATTGGAAAACATTTTGGTTCGATGATACAAATCTTTTTTTTAAATTATTTTCAACTTCAGAATTTTAAACGCATTTTAACGTTGTTTCTATTAGCAGAAGATTTTACTCTATAAGAGATTTCAACATCTAACCAAAATAACGTAATTGTAAAATTATTGTAGAAATAACGTGGTATTTACTCAATCTAGAGAGCAAGATGCAAGCCTTCCTGCATTGTTTTCAAGAGGAATGGTTGATATTCAATATATGCCCCCAAACTTCAGGGTTACCCTTTTTTTTTTCTACTCTGGCTCTGTAGTTTGAATTATATCAGAGAGTTACATAGGGTATATTCAACTAATGAATACTCATAAGAGTCCAGAAGACCTCAGGAAACTTTCTGTCACTCACACTTCAATATAAGACCTCCAGTTACGACTGGTGTGAAAAACCTCCAAATAATAATAATAATAATAACAATAGGAAATTTAACTTAGTGACTCTTAAAGCATTCGAAGCCGCAACGTTAATAATATATATTTTGATTACAAAAGCAGTTACATTTTTAAAAATGTCAGTGAGTACCACAAACAACGACGGAAAGTGAAAGTAAAAGTAATGATATACAGGAGGTTGTTTGAATATCTATCAAACATACAGAAATTAAGTTTGAATTGAAGGTAAAATTTAAAAGAACAAGGAAGAAAAACATATCCCGATAAAATGAGTCTTTAAAATCAAACAAATGACTGTAATGCTTAGACTCGTAATATCCCGATGTCCTCATTCAGATGTTGAAGTCTAAATTTAAGAGATAAATCAACTTACAAAATACGATTATAATGAGAAGGGTTAAAAGGACTTATAATCTCTAAACTTTAAATCAAATTGCGTGTTTTTCTTTTTCTTTTTCTTTTCCAGCTTTTGTGACCTGATGACGGTATTCCCCTCGGACGAACACTTGTTCACGTATGTGAAACGAGCTATTACTCACATCCTGAATATCGTATGACCACAATATACTAGCCATGAAAAAGGAATAAGATAAATACAATCAAACGCGGGACTTAAATCACAGTCTCATTATATGTAAGTGCTCCCTTATTACCTTATTTGACCGGCATCCGGTGAATGTTAGCTCTTCTAATTTCAGGTAATTAATGTGCAAAGGTATGATACATTAGAGATACACCAGGAAAATAATAGTAGACAAGACAAAATAGTCTAAGCTTCTAGTATTTTAAAAATAGCTTACCACTAAGAAGTTATAAAAAAAGGATGAGAAAAATTTTAAACGGAGAATAACAGATGATGGTAATAAAAGGCTGGTTTTCTGACCTCGAATTAAGGGATATATGTGGACAAGATCTGATTCATGGTCAATTTTTAGAGGAGTTTAACAGATTTGAATATAGTTTTCCTTCTTGCAGATCGGTTGCCATACCAAGGTTAAAGTGTACAGACTGCCTAACTATTTACCACTATTTAGAGGGAGAATAGTTGAATGCATATCCTTCCCACTCAAGGGTATTTGCGTTATGTGAAATGTAAACAGTCGTTTCCTGGATTATGAGTGTGTGCGTATGTGTGTATGTTAGAGAGAGAGAGAGAGAGAGAGAGAGAGAGTATATATTTGTGTCTTAGGTTTCTTGGAAGTGTGTAAGTGCCAGCGATTGCTGAGATCATATAATGGTCAGTGTAGAAGCTTGAATACCAAAAAGTTATTTTCATTCAACAATGAATATAACACGCTACCATTACCCAGCTTCTTTCAAAGCCTGTCAACTCGGTTAAAATCTCTTTTAAAAACTTTCGAAAAAAGTTTTTTCTTCGCAAAACTTTTCTCTTAACAATGACCTGAATGAAACTATTTGAGAAGAATAAAAAATAAAAATAACATAAAAGGAATATTCATGTTTGTTTTAACACTTATTGATTACTCCATTCAGAGTTTTCACACCAGCGCTAGCTGATGGTTTCTCACTGGAGTTTGAATGACAGCATAGTGCCGAGTGCACCAAGCACAATAGGAATCACAATCACGTTCATGTTCCATCGTTTCTTTTATTTTCTAGCAAGGTGTAGGTAGTTATCTCTTTTAGCTTTTTTAAATTCTATTTTTACTCTGGGGTCTGCCAGGATGGCAAAATCCACTATTCGACAAGTTCTCTCTTTTATTGACTAACTCCAAGTTTATTCGTTTGGTGGAGATAAGGTTATCCGTTTATATTTCAAAATCACAGAGAATTTTGTGCATTTTTTTTTCTAGACGGATTCAGGTTTGTGCATATACCACATGTTCGTATGGTCAAATTTCAATTTTTTAAACACATACAGTGGATTTCCTTCCTCATTCAGTCGTGTCTCATTTTAAAATCTTTTTGTGCCAATTTACTACATTCGCTTATTTTCGTCTCTATCACCGCATAACCTACATTTACTGTTTTGTTGTGCCCTATCAATTTTTGCTTTAACATAGTTCTTAGGTGTTTTTTGTGCTGATTTCATAAGAGATTCAGTTTCTCTCTCAATTCTTCCTTTTCTTTGCCATGTCCAAATCTTCTCATGAGATATTTCGCTTGTTTGTCTCTTTAAATGATCATAAAATAGTTTTTTCTTCCCATTTTTGTTTTCTAGTTATTGTTTTTTTCTGTTGATGATTGTGTTGTTTATGTGGTTTCTCAAATCAGTCTTTCTTTGCTCTTTTTTATGTTGTCTTCTAGTCGTTGTGTCGATGATTCTGTGATGATGAATCCTCCTTCTCTCATTTTCTTGATGCATATAGTCTATATTTTCTCTGAGATATAAGGCCTTATACATCGGTTTGATTTTTCTTGTTCTGTAACCCATTTATTAAAGTTCTTTCCTCGTCCACTTAAAGAATGATCCCGACTATCATACGAGGGGGACAGCCTAAGGATTTATCCCTTTCATGATATTTCTGCAATATAGTTTGGATTCGAGTAGTTTTCTCGTTCTCTAGAGGTATTCTTATTTAATTTTTTCTTTAATGTACATTTGTTTGGTAATATCATCCTTTAAAATTCCCAAGTATTTGTAAGTTTCCTTTTCTCCGAGCGTTCTGATTTTTTCTTGGTTTTGGTAATTCTATTCATTCAGTCAATATTATTATTATCATTATTATTATTATTATTATTATTATTATTATTATTATTATTATTATTCATTTGAGTTTTTCACATCTGCGTTAGCTGATGGTCTTTCACTGGAGATTGAGCGACAGCAATTTCCTCAAGTCTTAAGGACTCTTCTCAGTATTCTGGCCGTCTTCAATAATGCTGTTGTTTGGATGGTCTCCACTCGGCCGCCAAATTCCAAATCTTCCAGGCTCTTTAATAATCCTTTAGTTATCGTGCCAAAAGCACCAATCACAATTGGTATATTTGTCACTTTTATGTTCCATAGTTTTTTCAATTCTCTAGCAAGATCGAGGTACTTATCTCTCTTTCACATTCTTTCTGTTTTATTGTGGTCAGCCGAGACAGCAAAGTGAACACTTTTGCAAGTTTTCGTTTTTTTAGTTGTTGATTATTATAAGGTCTGCTCTTCAGTTTGTATGACAAAGTCCAATAGGAGTTTGTGTGTCATTTTCAAGGACAGGTGCTGGGTGGTGCATATATCATCTGTTGACATGGTCAAATTTAAATTTCTTGCACATCTCCCAGTGGATCACCTTGCCCACTCAGTCATGTCTAGCCTTTACTCCTTCTGTGCCAACTTGCTGCATTCAGCTCTATCACCGCATAGCCAACATTTGCTATTTTGTTGCATCTTATCTATCCTCGCCTTGATATGATTGGTTCTCATGGCGCTGTTTTGTGCTGCCATTAGGAGATTTTCTGTTTCTCTTTGAAACTTTCCTTTTCTCTGGCATGCCCTGATTTTGTCGTGAGATATGTTGTTTATTAGTCGTTTAAAATGCCCATAGAGTTGTTTTCCTTCCCATTTTTGTTTCCTAGTTATCGTCATTCTGTTATCTATCGTGTTGTCAGTATTGTCTCTGATGGCTGTAATCAGTCCTCGTTCGTATTTTTCTATGTAGTCTTCGTGTCGTTGTATCGATGTGTCAACGCTGTCTTCGATGCTGACAAGTCTCCTTCCTCCCTCTTTTCTTGATACATATAGTCTGTCCGAGTCGTCTGTGGGATGTAACGACTGGTGCATGGTCATTAGTTATCTAGTCCTTTGGTCCATTTGTCTCTGTTCATCTCTGGTCCAATTCAGAAAGGGTCCCGAGTATCTAACGATGGTTACAGCCCGATTATTTACTCCTTTGATAAGGTCTCTGCTAGAGAGCTTTCTCTCGAGTAGTTTTCTAGTTCTCCTGAGATATTTCATTTGAATTTTGTCTTTCATTTCCACTTGTTTGATGTTGTCAGCCTCCAAGATTCCTAAGTATTTGTAGGTCTCGTTTTCTGGGATCGTTCTGATCTTGTCTTCATCTGGTAGTTTCATTCCGTCAGTCCTATATCATTTGCCACTTTTCATTACTAGCAGGGCATATTTTTCAATACCAAATTACATTCCTATGTCTTGATTGTATATTCTAACTGTGTTTATTAGGGTTTCCAGTTCATTTTTCATTTTTTGCAAAATAGTTTTATGTCATCCATGTTCATTAGGTGATTGATCTTTTTTTTTTTTTTGTGATCTACTAAGTTTGTATCCGGAAAACCAGAAAGAGGATTCAAAGTCTGTGTCTGCTCTCTCTCCTTCTCAGGCCTCAAGACATGTCATTTCTCTTTGTTCAGCTTACGCTGGTGACTCATTTTTCATACTCTGTTTGTCTTCTCCTCCCGATGACTACTTAAAAATTGTAGTCGCGAACAAAACTTTATGTTAGAGAACTAAGACAGTTTTATGTGTTCGTCACTTTCCTCGCTGTGAGGCTACAACTGCTCATTCAGTGTGTAACAGTACAACGTTATATTTGGTGCAGTAATATGACATTCTTCTATTCGATATCAAGTAATACAAAAGTCTATTTGGTACCGTTATAGTACAGTATTTTGACTTATTCGTGGCATTGATCGCGAGGTTTTGACATTATTCTCCTTCACAGACACGTATCTATTGGGTTTTCATAAATTTAAGGAGGCTATATCACGTTCTAATCAGAGAGGCAAGTAGTAAAATATCGTATGAAGTGTGAGCAAAAACTATAGAAGTCCAAGAAGTTTTAGAAATGCTCAAATCAAAATTATTCAGCGTTTTCATTTAATCGATTTTTGAATGATTAAACCTTTTTTTTACTACATTTGGATTCATAGATGTTTTCAAAAAATACAAGCGTATCACTAAAAAATTCCACCTTTTCTTTTCAGGGTACATGATAGTTCAAATTCAGAGAGATTACGTCCTCTGTTTAATTTAAGGGGGCAAGCATAAAATTCTGATCGATGCTTTAACACGAATTCTTTGGTTTCATTGAGGGTGTATTTTTACAAGTTGTTGATTTTTTAATTAAAAGGCACTCACTTTTTAAAGCAATATTTATTTTCTTTACCTTCCATAAGATCTTACAATATATATATATATATATATATATATATATATATATATATATAAACAGGTTTAATTAAAGGAAGTCGAATCCTTGCTGTTTTGGAGTTTTTTGTTTTATTGTTTTCAAGTCCTCATGTTTTCTTTTTTAGGTTACAATCTTAAAAATTGTTGATGCTTTCTCCAAAGGGGCTATTTGTGTAATATCGAGTAATTTTGGTTCTTGTCGAAACCATTATCTAGGTAATTTATTTCCTATACGTGAATTAAAGCTGTTTAGTATTCAAACTAAATTATTATTTCATTTTTGTTTGTATAACTAAAGTTTTTTTTTATTATCACCATGGTGATGAGTAGAGAGTTTGCCAGTGGCCCGGAAGACTAGGGTTCAGTCCCAGGTCAAGTCAGACCAAAGACTCAAAAAATGGTACTTGATACCGCCTTGCTTAATATTCAGCTTTACAAGGTACGGATCAAGGGTAAAATGGGGCAATCCAGGCAAAGGAGTTGCGTCCTCCACTACATCTTGGTGTGGTAGCTTTTGAAAAGAGAGTATTCACGTCACCTTTGACTAAGATCACCAACATCCCCCGTAGATTTCGATGTATCAGGGTTAAACAGTTCGTTTTATGATCCGAACCGCTGGACTACCCATGCAGGTGATTTGGTTGTATTTCCGAATGTGGTGATAATAGAAAAATTGTGTGCTTATCTACCACAGATTCTCCTGATCATCACTTCTCAGGTTTTGAACAGAAAGTTTTTTCTTACTTCAAAAATCGTTGTGCGACCAAGGCCAAAGAACCCAATCTACGCTAATGTTTTGTTTTTTTTTTGTTTTGTTTTCTTTCATTGATATGTGGACAAGAAACATTAATCTCTTTTTATAAGGGCAGCTAGAGAAATGCCAACAGCCTAATTCAGGTTTTGAAATTTCACTTCTTAACGACGATAATACCTTCAATACTTTCGCCACGCCTGCATATATATATATATATATATATATATATATATATATATTGTGTATTTAAGGAGCAAATTTTCTTTTAGACATATTTTATTAAATGTGAGTGTAAAGATTTGCCGTTGAATATTTATATTAGTCTTTCCAGGGTGACAAGAGAAATGTTGCAAATGTTGATGGAGGCTGATTAAAAATTGACTGAAATCTCTGACATGAAAAGCCGAGTAGACGTACTTTTAACATTCATTAATCATGGTTTTAGATATAAATATAAATTTTTAACCAACGATTCCAAAATGCAAACAGAGAAATCCACTAAAACATTCTGCTAAAAAAAAAACAAAAAAACAGCAGAGTTGAAATTCGTACTTGTTTTGTCTTATATAGATTGTCATACTCTCAAAAATTATGGCTTCCTTAAATTCCGCACTTCATAATGAACGTTCCCGTCTTTTACGTCAAACTTCATTGAGAAATGTGGTGGAGGGATTCCGTAAATATAAACACGGCATCACGTCCGAACTAGAGATGAAAATACATTTGATGAAGTATAACATATTATATACTCTCATCTTTTGTGTGAGACTTAATATTATACAAGGGCGATATTTATTTTTCCAGCTTTTCTTTTCTTTTTTTTTTTTAAGAAAGTCTTTGATTTTTGACCATTTCTTTCACCGCAAAGATAAACATGCAAGTGAAAACGAGGAAATCATCTGTTCCTATTCTTTCATTTACATTTATTTATTCTTATTATTTGGTCGAGTCAAATAGCAATGGAAAGTGAAGTTATATTTTGTTCCTCTTTTATCAATTCACGATCAAAGAATTCAAAATACACCGACTTTTCTTTTATTCTCAGTTCTTTTAAGATTTGTTTAGTGATTAGCAGTGTCGGATCAATAAGCTGCAGATCGATATGATGGAGCAGGTTGTGTTCAGAAGTCACGTAATTGAGTTTTGTGATTGGAAATAATGTTTTCACGTAATGCCATTTATTAGAAAATGGTTATCTCCTTTCTTGAGCAATAAAACAGGGACGTAGATATTTTTGATGGTCTTTTGTAGAGTGCAAATACCGTTTGCAAAAGGACAAGCGTAATTATTGGAATAAACACAAAGAATACAACGAACAGTATTTGAAGCGGGATAAATTGATTTGGAAAGTGTTGATTAAGTAATTTCAGCATACTTGCGAATCATCAGATGATTTGGAAAATTTAAACAAGCAAAAAAGTGAGAGAGAGAGAGAGAGAGAGAGAGAGAGAGAGAGAGAGAGAAAATAAAGAATAGCATATTATTTTATTAGAATTTGGACTGTGGTTCAATGTCTTTTTATGAAATACTATTGTTTCACTCGATGTTGTTGACCAAAACTGTAGGGTTGGTTTTATCATACAATACTTGGAATGATTCAAATCCCTTTTATTGTTTTCTGGAGGTCTTTTCTCTAGACACCATCAAAGATTGATTTTTGCGCGGTCACTGGAGTGGGTAGCATACGCTTAGGGGATCCCTTAAAGAAGAGTAAGACCCCTTCCGTAAAAATAATGCGTCCTAGGTACAACGATTAAACGGCATAAGAGGGTGAGGTTACATTTCTTGTGTTCTAGGAAGTGCCTCTTCATTGCCATAACACCGAGGTTCATTCTGACCCGGAGTGGTCGTATCTATTAGTTTGAAAGTTATTTATATTTCATAAAAACACCTGATATATAACTGCGTATAAATTACTTAATTAACAATATTTACTTGAAGCTAAAATTGATTACTAAACATTACCCTTATTAGTTTTTTGAAACCCTATTGCTATTTGTGAGCAAATGGTTATTACATAGAAACTTGAAAGTATACGTTTCTTGATTATTTTTATTAGATAAAAATATTAATTGTCTAAATTTCTGAGACGAAGCTTGATGATTTTTTGTCTTAATTTCTGAGACGAAGCTGGATGATTTTTATCATTGAGGGTTTTCGACTATTGTCTTCATCTTCGTTTTTATTTTCATAACGTTTCGGCCGACATATCCTCCGACTTTCTTCAGGTGTGGAAACTCTGGAAATAACAATGAAGATGAAGACAATTGTCCGAAAACTCTCAATTATAGATAGGAATTCTGTGAGTAAAAAATCTATACAAATCATATAAATATTATCGTACAATGCATGGGATTCCCTAACCTCTAGAGACAAACTAACCCTACACGGGTGGACATGCCATTAAAATAAATTTGTCCGTAAATTAATTAAAGGCTGACTTATGTAAGATGGAAGTGTCAGGGGACTTTTCTTACTTGAGCTTTTTTTTTCATTATCTGATTACAATAAATATAGCTCTTGTTATCTCCTTAGGTATCTCATTAAGTCTGTATTTCCATAAATCCTTCGCCACGATCAGTATGTGTCATAAGGTTAACTTTTTAGGGTAGTAAAACTGGTGGGAATTCTATGTTTTCCTTCAAGAGTAGTTGTCTAACCAAGGCAAAAGGAACCAATCTGCCCTACTATTTGTTTATACAGGAGAAAAACACATAGATTCATGCTTTTCTCAAAAACATTAACGCGAAAATGAAATGCAAGCAGCCTTAACAAGGATTTGAACTTGTGTCGCCATCTGCATTAGGACACCCGTTACGATAACCATGTTTTACTCTAATTAGTAGCACCCTGGGAAATACCACAAGTAAAGAGTACTACTATTACACAATAGCTCTCTGGATCAATTTTGATTCCTTTCTTGTGGTTGGATTTATAATCCTTGACCAGTATCCATAAGTTTATTTGCTTTACAAATCAATGAGCATATGTTGCATGGTATCCGATTTTTGTTTCTCCACCAGCTCCTTAATTATCTCTAATGTGATGACATCGGTTCCCGGGGCCATTCTGGATTTCATTATTTTGACAGTTATTCTGATTTTCTCCCTGTTCAGGTCTCTTATTGGTTCTTGAGCCATGTTTAGCGTTTGAACATTATTAAATGCTATCATAAGAGAAAGCAAAGTTGAAATGTTCTTCGGATTGATTTTTCCAACAACTTTCATTTGAGCATGCGTGTGAGCATGCGTGTGAGCGTGTGTTTCGCCATTTTTATTCTTGGTTATTGCTCGTGACTTTTTTGTGCTGCTCTCAACTTCGCGCAGTTTTAAAGAGGTTATGACAGTTATTGCCTTTGAAATCAGCTTCCACTTTAGTTATCTTTTTAAAATTGTTTTATTTTTATTTCAACACGTTTATTTATGTGTTTATTAATTCTTTAAATGTCTCTCGCAGTTTCGGATCGTGATTATTGTATGTATTCACGCTGTGCCTTTCATTTGCCCTTATATTTCTCTCAGCTCATTTGGCATTCATTCAACATATATGCGTCTCTCAAATACAAGTACTCCTTCACTGACTTCGTTAGTAGTTTTCTTTGTTTTGTTTTTTTTTGTTTAACGGTACATAAAGTCCATCATTATTTGAATTTTATAGCAGTTGTTTAAAGTGTCTTCCAGTCTTCATCTCACAACTATTTACAATGCAACTTTGAACCTCCCGGAAATATTTCCTATACTGAAGGCATCACAATATGGGGAGCTAATAAAGAGGGGTCCAAACCAATAACAGCTGAATTGATTATGTGATTTTTTTTTTCTATTATTTTGAGTTTTTGGTCTTATTGACAGCTGATGTACGCAATGTGTTTTTGGATCTCTTCTCGTGTGATATCTCGGTGAGGCGTCTGTAAGCATTATATTTGCATATCGCTTTCATGACTGAGAAATTATTTATGAAGGTAAGCTGCAAGATCATTTCTCATCTTTCATTATTCCAATCTAAAGCCTTCTTTCAGACAACATCAGACCATTATAGATTTGTATTTTCAACGCATAACATGTTGATAAAATTTACAAATTTTATATCGGTGTGTGTGTGTGTGTGTTTGCAGATATATCTCTAGTGTTTATTGGCGTATTCATATGTAAACCATATAAGGATGGGAGGACAGATATCACATAAAATAATTTTAATATATTAGATAAAAACGAATTAAGCTAGCTAGATAGATAGATAGATAGCTGCACCCGTGATGTAATGGTTACTGTCATCAGAAATGGACACGGCGACCCGAGTTCAAATCCTGGACGAGTCTGCACTTCAGATAGCACCAATACCTTTGGAAAATGTATGATCCAACTCTTCTTCCCCCAGCAATGGGAAAATACTATGAGCAGACTGGGCTTATTAATCTTGTTATGGTGACGATTGCAAGAGAAGGATAACTGTAACTTAAAACGGGTTAACTTCACTTAAAAGTTCAACCTGTGTCATATCCTGCTCGTGAGGGGTGGCACGTAAATATATATATATAAATATATATGGAGGGATGTGTTCGTGTATGTATGTGTGTGTGCGGATATGCATGGTTGCGTGTGTGGTTACGTGAGATGACGAGAAAATGAAGCCAACATAATTTTCTCTTTAACAATGAAAGATTTTAATCATCATTCCACTGTCTTTCTTTGTAAAATGTTTTCGTATATATATATCTTAGTCTTAAAAGTGTAACATATCATTTGAAAAATTTATGTTTAAAGAACATGATCGCTCATTTTATATGCCGTAAATGCATTGTGGCATATCAGTAGTTAATATCTCTCTCTCCCACTCTGTCTCTGTCTGTCTGTCTGTCTCTCTCTCTCTTTATATATATATATATATATATATATATATATATATTAAAATAAAAAGGTCCACAAAGGGATTTATTTCTAAGTTATTCATTTTCTTCAACACGTGTTTCTGATGTTTTACACAGTTTCTTTAGGAAGTAAATACTTTGTATATTTTCCGGGTTTTTCATGTTCTTCTCCTTTATTACTCCTTTTCCCTAAATAATCCTTGACACATGATGTACCACAAGGTTAGAGTGATCACAAATCTTTCTCCTTGAGTGAATGTGTGTATAGGTATGTTTGTGTATGTGCGAGTGAAAGAGCAATATATTTAAAGGATATTGTGACGCTGCATAAATAATTATCCGAGGATGGGAGTTCATTTTATGCGCATGTGACGACGAGGGCAGTCTGACACTTGACCCTCCGCAAAATAAGTCCTATTCAGGACTCCCTTTTCGGGCATATGGTAACTAGCAAATAATGTGGGGGTTGATTTGGGGCTAGACTGATCTCCAACGCTGGCGAGGGGGTTTCCAGTTCACTTTCACATACCCCACCAAGTCCTTCGTTTTCCTACCCACTCGGATAACGGAAAGCATGGACTTCTAGGTTAAAAGAAATATTAACTGTAGTCAAATTTCCATAAATTCCCTTATATTGTTTTAAGGTGAATAATACATTTAGCGAGAATTAATGAAAGTGATACGAAGCTGAAACAGATATGTGCAAAAGAGGGCGACCCGATAGATAAACAATATAACCAATAGATTTCAACACAAGGAAGCATTCAAAATGAGATTTAAGAAACGGTTCCTTTTTTCTTTTCTCCATTCCCTTTAAACTATCGGCTTTGTTAAGCCAGCAGGCAGTGTCAAACACAAATGTCTCTCTCAACAGTCCTTTTCTTCTTTCTCATTTTCTTTCTTTCTTTCTTTTTTTCTTTTCTTTCTTTTACTTGAGAAAGTGTCTAAGTCCATTCACTAATTTACGGTTGACGAAACCAAGTCCTTTCAGTTTCTCTCTTTTCTTTTCTGGATACATATAATTTCCAATATTTAGGAAGGGTAGATGGAAAAACAGTTTAAGTTGTACTTATCTTTGACAGGGCTTACTTCTAAGGTCCCTTTCTTTTACGGACGAGTGACATCCTCGGAGTTGGCGGACTTGGCGTCTCTCTTTCGCCAATGTCTGTCCAGAACTAAAGATTCTTTTTGCGGCCGAGGGAATCCGGAGTTTTGGCTGTAAATCGACGTCTTTATCCGCCGACTTCTGTCCTCAAACTAAAGAGTCTTCCAAATTTCCTGACGAAATGGTATCATTTTGGCGCTAAAGGGTTTTGCCAAGCATTTGGATTTTTCTTCTTCCTATATTTCTTCCGGTCATGCTACTAGAGTGATCTGCATTCCCTTCTCTGTACAACCGATTATAGGTCATGGAGTGCAGGTAGCTTTGACCTTCATTCTTACCTGGATTCGGTCAGTCCTTTGGACCTGTTGATTCAAACACCATAGGGTAGGGGAATTGACCTCCCTTTCCCTCTCGCTAGCATACCACGTCACAATATATTTATATATGAATAATATATCAATGTTTAATGATTTAGAATTGTTCCAACCATTATCAGTGTGATTGTGTCTCCTTTCAAAAATTATTTTGAAATGAAAAACACAAAAAAATGAGAAAATTCTTAGCGGTTTTCATCTTTAGTCGCGCTCTGCTTTAAAACGTAAATGAAATTAGTAGTATTCGAAAATTTATATTTATATTCTATTCTAGTTATTTACTTGCTTTTAAAAAAAGCACTGTAGAGTTTAACTTTTTTTCCCTTTATAATGATTAAAAGATCGTTTAATTTGATTAAAAAAAAATACCTTCTTTTTGCGCATTTAATAATTCTTTTCACTTTTGTCTAATTTTTATATCAAATAAAGCGACGTAAACGCTATTGCTTACAATGAAGATTTAATAAATAGTAAAATCTTGATTCTGAAGGATTCTCTGTGTGTGTGTGTGTGTGTGTGTGTGTGTGTGTGTGTGTGTGTGTGTGTGTGTGTGTGTGTGTGTGTGTGATTTTCTATCTGTCTGTTTGTCTCTGTGTTTGTTTAGATAAGTTCTGATTAATGTGAGTTTGATTTTTCTACATATCACTGTTATGTGGGGTTATTCTGATATGAAGAGCTCGTGTAGACCCTATATATACTTTTTTTACATTAGCTAAATTCAAATACATTGACATCGTAATTTGAATTACAGCATAAATCTTTATTTATTATGAATGTTGTTTGGGGATTTTCGAAGGAATAGGATTTTCCTTCTATGATTATATTACATACTCCACATCTTTTATTCTTGCATTTTCTGACTCCATGTGTTGCGTGTTCCCCAGACGTAAAAGAGGCGAATTTTTTTTTTTTTTTTTTGCGTTTCCTAATCCTTATTAGCAAAAAAAGAATTTTTAAACTATACAGCGATTAAAAAAACGAGTAAAAACTAAAACAGAATAGAAATGATTTTTTAATACTATTTACGTAACATACGTTTTAAAGCAGAGCCCTACTAATGATCAGAAATCGCTACGAATTTTCTCATTTTTTTGTATTTTTTTTTCATTTCAAAATATTTTTTTAAAAATGAGATACCATCGCACTAAGAATGGTTGGAAAAATTTCAAATAATTAAATATTGATAGATTATTGGCCAAGTGAGTTCTTGTCAATGGCCCGGGAGACCAGGGTTCAGTCACAAGTTGCGTTTTACCAAAGACTTTAAAAATGGTACTTGATATCTCCTGGCTTAAGACTCAGCATTATAATATATGTATCAAGGGTAGTGGAGCAATACAAAGGAAGGAGAAGCGCCCTCCCCAACACCTCGGAGTTGTAGCTATTGAAAAAGGGAGTCTTTAGGTCACCCTTGAATACGGTCGTCGACTATATTATTCAAATATAATGTCCTTTAAATACATTTTACTTTCACACTCATACACACACACACATACACACAAACCCCCACACACAATCACTCAGGAAGAAAGATTGGGGGTTAGTCAACGTTTGTGGCATATCAACTATCATGGATCATTTAGAGAGAAAGGAGTAATAAAGAAGAACAAGAAAACCCGGAAAATATACAAACCATTTACGCCCTGACGACGACATAAAACACCAGAAACACCTGTTGAAGAAAAATAGATATCTTAATAATAAATCCACTTGTGGACCTTTTTAAAGGATTTACATTTTTCTTTTATTAGACCAACAAAAAATATATATGTAAAAGTGTTTTTCATTTTTTTTTCATTGGTCCTACAAGAGAAAAAAGTAAACCTCTTAAAAGGAATAGGTTCACAGAGATTTATATTCTTTTAAATATTATTTATTTACTTTTTACATGTGTTTCCAGTTTCTTGCTTTCTTCAGAAAACTTTTAATGATTTTTCCGGTGTTGTTTTTGGTTTACATAGTGGTCGCTGATTTTATGGGGTGGTTGGTGCTTTTAATTCTCTGTTTGATTCTTTGTGTCGTATATCGCGCACTGCTGGACAAAAAACAAAGGAATCGCAGATATACAAAAATACAATCCATATTTTTATTCCTTGACGGCGACGATTGTGTGTTATAGGAATTCAGAGAGAGTTCGCACATATCTTTCTTCTGTGGCGGGACCTCTTTTTGTGAAGTAGAGTGACGGCTGGAGAACACACACGAGGAGCTGACAAGTCCACCCGTGTGACTAGCGGGTCTCTCCCTTCGCTTGAGAGACCAGTGGACCTCTCCCCTTCGCTTGAGCGACCACCTGATTTCTACCCTCAGTCCAAACCCACAGACCCCACATTGTCTTTTCAAGTCCCACGCGGAAGCATGAGCATCCTCCTCACCTCACCTATTTTTCCACCTATGGATGGCCATCGGAACTCACACATCTCCGTTTTTTTTTTCTTTTCGGGGATTTGTTGATCTTATCTGCAAAGGGAAATATCTGTCACTCTATCCATAGGAAATAAATTATATTCTCGCCATCATATGTTATATTTCTCTTTCCTGTGAAAACATTTTGTTGATGCGACCGCCTTGAATCTGCTGAGTTAATCGTCGCCAACTAAGCTAGTATATTACATTTGTAGGTGTTGGGTCCTTTTTCTCTTTCTTCCCTCCTCCTTTTCTCTTGCTAAGAGTGTGCTTTGTGTCGTCCCTTATGGGTGAACGTTCTCTTTCCCTAATTAGTCTTTGATATTTGATGTGATATAAAGCTTTTTTGGATGTTTTATTCAGTGTCGTGATTTGCGTAGGCGTTGTGTTGTTATGTGTGTCTCTCTCAAGAGAAAAAAATCAACTGACGACTAATTTGTACTTTTTACTTTTTTCTGTGTGTGTGTATGTATGTATGTATGTATATGTTTGTGAGTTCCCCCCCACTCTCTCTCTCTCTCTCTCTCTCTCTCTCTCTCTCTCTCTGTTTGTGTGTGTGTTTGTGTCTATAAATTATATTTTATTCAGTGTGGGCTTAAATTTTTCTATGAAGTTCTTTTTATTTGTATTTGAAGTAAAATTGTCTAAAAATTTATTTTTTCTCGGTGTGTGTATGAGAGTGTATATATATATATACATGCATATAACGTGGTAAGTGTGTTCGTTTCTTTCTCTTTGTGTGTATAGTTAATGTTCTATTCAGTGCGGGCTTGAATTTTTCTGTTATTTTTTTCTTTTATTTGAAGTAATGTGTAGTCGTTTGTCGGGTATATGGACATTGTTTTGAATATATCCGTTGCTATATTCTTATAGGTGTTTAGAAACATTTAATTTTTTATTTTCTGGTTATTTAATTTTGCTTTTGTGGAGTGATGTTCTGGAATTGAGAGCTTGTGTCAATTATATATATATATATATATATATATATATATATATATATATATATACTTCTTTATATTTGTTACGTTCTATTACGCAGACTACATTTTTTGTGTTGCTGCTTGAATTTGTATTTATTATAGATCATGGTTTTATGTTTTCGATAGGAAAAAGATTTTCCTTCTATAATTATATCACATTCAATATAATTTTTCTTGAATTTTTCAACCATTTGTGTTGTGTGTTCATTGAATGAAGAAGAGGTGAGTATATTTTAAATATTCTTAGGTTGTCTTTTGTCTTTAATAACTTTTCTTGCGTCAATTATTTCTTTGATTTTGTCATTGTTTTTAATTTTTCTAGACTTTTTATTATTTCTGTCCATAGTTCTGGGTCGTTTTTATTGTAGGTTGCGAAGTATGCTAAGGGTTTTTTGTTATTATGTTTTTTGTTTCATAGTTCTTTAAGTGGTATGGAATACAGTTTTAAAGACTACCATTTTCAGTCATTCACATTAAAAACGAAAATGGCCAAATTATCACAGATATCTACCACAAACCGACAGATAGCTAACGACACCTCCACTTCAATAATGTCCACCCCACACAAACAGCATAAAACCCATCCCTTACACTCTAGCACATTGAATATGAACCATAATCACTAATAAAAAAAACGCAGAAAATCTTGCCTTAAAGAGCTAAATACAACCCTTCAACAGAGAGAATACCCAACGACTCTAATAAATAAGTGTTGTGGACCAGTAAAGGGTCCAGAAGAAAGAGACAAACTCGGGTTTACATGGAACAAAGTATATTAACGAAAGTATAATACAACATAGATAAAAAGGTGTTGGACGTCAGTCTGATTGCTAAAGTGTTAGGCTGGGGAGAACTCACCACCGAGATGAAAATTCTCCCGGTATTAATAGAAACAGGAGGAGTTCATTACAGTCTGCAATAACAATAAGGGATTCGAATTAGCAGAAAAAACAGGACAACTATCTTCTTTATCACTCGAAAGGAACAAAATTGGCTGTAAACGCGAGAGAGACACAAAGACGAAGGACCCGGACACAGACTGACGGATGACTGTTATATTGGCATTTTTTTAAACCAGATTATGAGTATATATTAAGGACCTTACATATCTGTTACTTTGAAGAGAGACTCTCATCTGGGGCCGCCAGGGGCCGTCTGCCCGCACTCTTTGGCACTCGCTGACTGCTCTCCGATTCTCTTGACGGTCCGAATCTCTTGTGACTGTCTGACTGACCGTTCTCTCCGTGGATGTCTGTATATATATAATTTCATAACGCGCACGCATTCCTTCCGGTTATCATTTCTGCCCTCAACTTACGTGATCTGCTTCCGCTGTTTTCTTGTTTATACAGCTGGAACATCCTGTTTAGAAACCCCTAACTGACAGCGCTGTCAAGAGTCAATATGTAAGGTAATAATTCAGATAGAAACGTTTAAAACCAAATTGAATGTGTAATGTAAAACATGTTTTAATTGTGGGATTATGTCGATTACACATAAACAACCAGGATTAGATTTTTATAAGTAAGTATATTTTTCATCAGCACCCAGATCCTTACAAAAATTATATATATTTATAACTTTGTTATCAATTCAATTTGTAGCAAATTATTTTCATCCTCTATATATATGACTATGGCTAAATTTTGGAGAAGGGAAATTTGGTTATATGATAGATTCTTTTATTTTGGTGAAATTCTTATTAGATCGATTTTATGAAATACGCACATTTTGATTTTATTATACTTTCATTAATGTTTCTCATTTTATATCGTCCATAGGAAATTGTGACAAATGAAAATGTATGCATTCTAATTATACGTTCTTATCATTCGTATCATTATGCTGTGTTTGAGTAGGAAATTTTGAACGATGGTTGAAAATCGACCAATAGAAAATGAATGTCTGGTGTGTGCAGAATCAACAAAACACAACAGTTTGCAACCCGTTGAGATAACAAATATCGAGGAAATACTTATAGAATTCATCACAGAAAAGAATAATTAGTTACGTCTCAATCAACTTTTCTTGACACTTTATTCTTTTACACATGTATTTCACTACTTTAAAGCAATATTCTTTATCAAAATGCTTCTAACTTTCCCAAATTGGTGTGTTTATAGAGCTTCTTTGTTGGTTGGAGCATTTTACATAAACCTGGATTTAAATCCAATAATGGTGAGAGACAATTTGTTACTATACTTTTTTTTATGGTGGATCCTTCAGTTGACCTTCTACTCTCTCTCATTTCTATGTATCCATAGTTATTTTACCTTGCTCTGATGATTGACTTACGTTGACTTCTTTTTATTTTTCATTCCTTACATAGTTTTTTCATTGATCTATGTGTTATTCCGCTCTAATTTTCAAAGGATTTTGTTAATTTATATTTCCCAACTATACAATCTGGAATTATTCCGTTGTCGTATATTTTAAGTTTTTGTTCCATTGGACAGCCACTCGTCATTATATAATATTAAATTCATTCTTACCTGTTATTATACGTTTCTTTTATTTTCTTTTTCAGGATCTTTCAATAATTTCATCAACTACTTCTTATTGCTTCATTCTTTAACTTATGCCAGACCATTGTCTTCTATTTTTGGGATCATTTTTGTTTTATAGAAAATATTAGGTTTTGATTGTACAAATCCACAAAATATTCGCGTATAAGATTCATTAATGGATACAATGCAACCTTTGAAATTAAAGAGATACAATATTTTCAAAATACGTCGAATTCAATCTCACCGTTTAGATATTTTGTTATTCTATTCATCATGATTTTGTTTTCTCTTTATCATGAAGGTTGTTTGTTTTTTTTTCGATTTGTCGGAAAGTTACATTTTTCTATTCGACATAAAGTTATTTTCCTATTCGTAGTAACTTTATTTTTCTATTTGACGCAACTTTATTTTTCTATTTGTCGTGGAATTAATATTCTATTTTGTGGTAACTTTATTTTTCTATTTTTTGTAATTTAATTTTTCGATTTGACGTAAAGTTATTTTTCTATTTTTCGCAAAGTTATTTTTCTATTCGTTGTAAAATGAGAACAACGGTAGACAACGTTGTGAAAGAAAACAATTTTATATAGAAGGGATTCGACAAGGAAAATTAATACAAATAATAAAGAACCCACTTTATCTTAGTGTTTTACTTATAGTGGGACGAACAGAGTAGTACCGCAAAGTGAAATGTAAAAAGCCTCAATCGGGTTAATGATTCTATTTCTATGCAACGTTAAACCCCTCTTTATATATATATATATATATATATATATATGTGTGTGTGTGTGTGTGTGTGTGTGTGTGTGTGTGTGTGTGTGTATTGGCTTATCTATTCTTGCCTTTAAGCTAAATTTTCCCAACGAGCGCTTGGAGGTGAAAAATTCAGTTGAAATATCGACAAATAAAAAGACGATAACAAGCAGCAAATTGAAAATGTCAGTTTCTGCTGTCTACAAATAACACTTTCAGCATAATGGCTCCTTGTGTCAAACGCTTCATAGTCAAATTTTGAATACACCCAAAATATTTTTCCATGGGACAGAAGGCCCAAATATTTCAGGCGTGTCCATGAATAAGTAGACACTGTCAAGATAGCCAATGGAACCTTACCAAGTGGGTAAATGGACTATATTTCATTTTCCCGACACACAGACTTTCACGAAAACATATTCCTTTCTGTTT